>LUCH01001107.1:79390-98590 GCA_013368495.1 Paragonimus heterotremus
CAAACTACTTATCAGTAAACCACTTCATATTAGTTGAAATTCTCAGCTACCAACTCGAACCATTTTGATGGAAGGCTGAGGTTGTCTTAATCGGTTTTTGCTTCTTTTTGTAGTACAAAACAGCCAGGTAAAGTCTTAGGCAATTCCACGGTGATGAACTGAACAAAACGCACTGGGACTGCAGTAAAAAAACGCACACGGAGCTCACAAACTAAAACCACGAGAATGGAAGACTGGATACACAATTTGAATCGATAGAAAATTAGTCAAGCAATCTCTGTCCAACCACCTTCATCGTTGTATTCACGTTTCGAAGATCTAGAAACAGCCGATCAAGCCTTTGTATCAACATCATGGTTTACATGTTTTGGCCAAATTCATTAAGAATTTCATTCGGCTAACCAGCAGTATACACGCCGGTCCATTTTAGTTGATAGATAAAAGTAGACGTGATGAATAGCTAGACGACAAAGCAAAGAGAGATGAAACAGCACAAAATACCAAACCAGCCATAAGTGATGAATGTTATCTCAAGGAATAGAATCGGACACGCCGTAGAAAATTCATACTGGTCATTTATGGAAAAGGGTGCACTTAGCCATGAACAAGAATAAACTCTACAAGAGGTGATCACACAACCCATGTATTTTGAGTGCAAACTGCTGCATTCATTGTGATTAGTGAGGACAGTAGTGATGATGATGATCCACTTAACCAATCTTTCTAAGCGTATTGTGAAGTGGTGATGAGTTTCAACATCAACCTGTCATCAACCACTGTCACGGTAGGTATTGAAACACTTTTAGGAAACTGAGCTTCGACGGTTAATGACGATGACTGTTAAATGTGAGTTGGGGGTGTTTGGGAGCCGTTTAAACATTATATCGCTACCAGTCTTGTAAATAAACTGACCTTCGCAAACCCGATGTTGAATGAATTCGGTTGTCGACTCACAAAGTCGAACCAACTTGTTAGCGAGTTGTCCACTGCTGCGCTAACAGGCACGGCCACACATGCAATTCGCCAATCGGCTTGTCGTCTATCAAAGCTGCTCGAACCAGTCTTGCAGTCAGACTGACTAGCTGTAAAAATCAGGCAGGCAGGTCTCGGATGTGGAGCCAGCAACAACCCATTTACATGGCTTCGAAATCGTATGCTAGCCTTCAGAGGCTTTGTATATGACTGATCCGGTATGTTCATATCTTTGTTGAACACTGTTCGACAAAAAATATACAAAACACCTAATGCAGAAGGATATGGTTTAAAATAACATGGAACAATTAGACAGAAAATGGGTTAATGAACTTAAAATGTAATAAATTCCCCCAAATAATCGTTACTGATTAGGATTCTGAGGTACATCTGTAAGCGTTTCTAACCCTCGCTGTGCGAAATCCGTTGGTTCTAGTTCTGGATAGGTGTGTTCTGAACCCATGGAGGCATACGCTAACGTCAGTTGCTTAGTATTCTAGTGACAATCCAGTTTCTGGTCGCAACGCTGCTTTTTCCAGCCGACTCCAAGTTTCGCAACTTTACAAGACTGGTGGTGGGGTGGCATAAAATGCACACACGCAAGTCATCCAAGTCGACCGCAAGTCAGCAGAATGGGGCTGTTCAGATTGTCCAAGGGCCGCTATGTGTTATAACCTTGTTTTCCGCGTGGTACTCTCCCCATAACCGGACAATCTTGCAGAGGAGCGATTGTCAAAGACAGATAATTGACGAACATTTCTCACACCAGTAGGGCTGGTTTTGCAACTGTACTGAAAGCCAGGGCACATATGTGCGATGCGCGCCCTCTCCATTTTGGAATGATTCACTTCTTTTCGCCACCACTGGTTGAGCAAGTTAGAAAAAATCATCATTCTAGCTTGCGAAGTGTGGCTGCTAATTATTTCACTCCACCTGCGGTAACACTTAGGCAACTGTTCAAGTTATGTTAACAACCTTATTCAGGGTATCTTGAGTTGTCCGTGAGTCGTTACAGATGTTGGCGATCATTTGTATGATCGAAATCCTTAAGCTTCAAGATTACTGGTGTACGTCTTTTTGATTACTAACTGTTTGCAAGTACATTGTGAAAATCTTCTTCAAAAAGTTCAATGGAAATTATATTCCACAAAATAATACTATTCTGTCTTACTGTTATCAATGAATAACTTAGCACGAAATATTATTTAATTACAAAGGAATTGTGACCCTCCTGATATTGTTTATAACACCGGTCTTACAGTAGGCTTACTAGTAGGTAGATTAATAGTTAGTATTCCTAATTTGTACTAATTAACACGAGACTATGAACATGGTTGACCTCATTGCTTGTGTTGTTGTGAATGACCGATTCACACAACTTTATTCAAACGCACCTACTGTTCTGAAATGGAAGATTTTATCTGTGTGATGAGGTCACTGACCTCTCGAGAATCTGACGTGCAATAATGGTTGTGAAATCGTTCAGCGCATTCTATCCAAGCTCTATCTTCTCTACCAAGGAGACACTGGTTCCATTCGTCAAGTTGAGGGTTCCTTTGTATGAAAAATCACGTCGCATTAGTGGTTTCACAACCCTTTTTTAGTACCTCCTTAGGTGCAGACCACACATGCGCAGAAATATCCTAACTCCAAATAAACCGACTTAATCACCGCAATTGGGAAATCATTTGTGGATTAGTTTTACTGTTTATATCGGACACGCTTTAGTCCGTATCCTACCGACCAATAGGCTGTTCGACAGAACCTAAGTAAGACAGCAGGAAAATTCTAGACTCATTCACTTACTTTACTACACTTAGAGACCGCATCTGTGCAGAACTTTATGAGGTCAGCTGAGTCACGCTTGTAAACGTTGAGAGCAGTGACACTTCAACTGCGCCCAATAGTAAGAACCAGACTATACAGAGTTATACATACCACGATCTGTACATGCGGTTTACGCAGTCTTTTTATGAAGTGTTACACAATGTGGGTGTTACATATAAGGAGGTTGAGTCAATTTTTCTTCCACAAATCATATACACTTACTCTCTCTTAACTGTTTTTGCTAATTTAGCTAAACAATTGACTTTTATTTGTATAATACTCAAATGGGTGTTTCCCAAAACCGACCCTCTGAAGTACAACAATAACCCCACAGTCCTTCTGTCGCATTTCAGTCGATCACTATTAGTTTGTTGTTCATTTGTCAGCATGCTCAGTTTTGTCACAATTGTACTTATTTGAGTGGACGAATGAGGGGCACATAAGGGGACGAGTGCGAAACGTTCACCGCATGAAGTATCGGTATTTAGTAAAGGTCACGTGAATTATATTTAAAGAAGTGTTCATAACAGTATCAGACGACTTCATTTAGTTTGAATGAGTGGTTGCTTTGCTACCGCAGGCTCCTAAAAGTGCTGCACCTCGGAGCAAATTCACCATATCTCACAGTGACAATGCTTGTCAGATCCATATGGACTTAGGGTTTCGTGGAACCTTGACTACATGTGTATCCAATGGTGATTTATCTTTAGATATTCTACATCATTCATCAAATGAACACTAACAAAATGCTTACCCATATTCCAAAAGACCCGCATAAAACAGTAATCTAACTGTTGACTAACCATGCCCGTCAGGGAATTCCACAGTAAATGGACATTCCAAATCTGCTGTGTGGCCAACTGTCTCTGGTTGAGCGTTCTCTGGAAGTGGCCAGCACACTGATAGAGAGAGGGATCGGTCAACACGAGTGGACCTCAGCTCAACAATTTGTCTGACCTCACAACCAGGAGGAATTGTGGGAAACAAAACACGTGACGGGGAACAAATCAGATGTGCCTCGGTTACACGAATTTGAATCTGAAAGCATCGGTACAAAGTTCGTTCCAGGGATCCCTCCCCATGGACTGACTCTGGCCTGTCCGATTTCCCAACAGACTTATTGAGCCAAAGAGGGATTGAGAGCTGGAAGCTGCCCGGTTTACCTGTGAAATAAAAGGTGGCAGACAACAATGCAAATCATTTGTGTTCACCTCTTGGGGGTTAAGAGAAAATTAGAATAAATTTGATCTACACGCTAACTAATTTAAACAAGAATTTGGAAGGTTTCTGTACATTCAGTTCAGATGGTGTTAGTTATGGTAAACTTGTGCCGTTTTTCTTTATCAAAAGACAGCTATTTACAAGCAAAGCAACGACGTGGTTCTTACAAGTTTCAAACCAAAAAAAATTAGTCACGTCCTCTCTACGGTCGAATTGGCTTTAGGGATTTGTTAGGTATTGGTCATGGTTTTACGGAGTGTAAACTTTAAAATCGCGACCAGTTGTAGTAAGATAACTGTGAGTTGGAAACGAGAGTATGAAAAATTAATTGAGGTTTGCGTCCAAATTATGGCTGGCGCCTCACGGAAAACGTTCACTTACAGCTGAATACGAAAGATTGATCAGAACTTAATAGGCGACACCGTTCGCGGGAATAATGTGGAGTCCAGAATATAGTTGACACACACTGATAATGAAACTGATTTAGAGCACTTGTTTAGTGTTAAGGACATGCCATAAGTAAATACTATCCGTCGAAATCCAAGTAAAATTGAACTAAGTATGGGAAGTCAGCAATCTTGTATATCCCGAGGACGTGACATTTAAGAAATACTTCACATGTGGGCTAAAACTAAAGACTGACCAATTTGAACTTCGCATTCCCATTGAAATCGCCTTTTTGACCTGTTTTATCCGCTAACAACTCAGATAGAGAGAACGTCAATAACAAACTTTTTCACGTAATCTAAACTTGCAACTGCTAATTATGATAAAAACCATATTGAATGAAGACAATTCGGGTTAAGTTTACCGATGTTACGTCTTCTTGAGTCGAATAGATATGATAATTCGGTCACGCCTATTGTCTAGTTAATGGTACTGTGGCTAACACAGCTTCTTCAGTAAAACTTGGTTGGAATATAAGTTTCTATCATGACAGAACAACGCGTTATTACCGACCTCCAACAGAAGCGAAACTGTAGTTTAGTGTCCCTTCCGAACCACGCTGGCCGAAAGGTGCGGCTAATTCTGATGGATGTTCGAGTAATACTATCTAATTCCCCTACCACTCACTGGTAAAAGGAAAATTACTGACGAATACTGATGAGTAGTAGAGGATTTCGATTTTCATATAGATAGAACATCACACACGGTGTTCATTCTATATGAAGAAAATTGTTTGTTATATTAGACTACTAGCAATTAGTCAGTAGCGCAAATGAACTAATTACGTAAGTCGTTAGTGTCAACAGCATGGCGAGGGCGACGGTGTTGGTGAACATCCTCAAAAAGGTAACTGGCTTTTATACGTGAAAAATAATATCAGTGAACATTGGCAATAGATGTTCGTACCCATCAAGCTTTAGGTCTTCTATGATGCGTATTCCTTTTCAACCCAACCACAGATAGCTATTCGATTTGAATGTATGAAAATAGGAAGTATATCATCTTTGAACATTTCTCACTATTTCCTGACGGTTTGAATGTAACATACTTACTGGAAACCTTGTCTGATGGACTGGAGCCTGGTTGGGCTTCTGCGCCAAAAGGATGTAGATCTACAAATGTGGAAACAAAACAGAAAATCCTCTTGCCCAGTTTAATAACTGCCTGGTTCACTTCTGACCGAAGGACCAACGATGACCGGCTGAACGATTCATCCTATCGAAGAAGATAGCCACACACACGGTTTACGTGGCTTTTGTGGCTTTCTACATTTGAGTGTCATGCTATCAGCACAAATAGACCTTGTTATTTTCGAACAGTCCACTGTTACAGAGGGTAGATTATGGTTGCAATCGAGTTTTCCTATTGAAGATCCGAACCAACTGCTATTGCGTTGTATACTGTAAGTGTATTGTAGATCTAACATCAATTCTACATAGAGATTAATGAGGTGGTTATGAATTCTGTTGTTGGTCAACTTCAAATAAACTTCTCATGACCAGACTCATAAAGAGTATACTAAAACAAGAGATCGGATCAGTGAAGCATCGTAATCAATCGATAAACGCTACATTCACAAACCTCAAGCAAGGTATCTAGGCGGAGCTTCTAGCTGCACCAGAAATTCGCGCCAAACAAAGAGGGACCACTTATAACGATGAGAAAAAATAACATGTTCTTCACTTACATTGATTTCCTGACAACAAGAAACAAGAGTACTTTGAAACATAAGATGTACCGAAAGAAAACGTCGGCCGATCGATAAATTGAATTTTCAACTTTGTGTCCCTTGTGCACACACGTAACTTGATTGGTGTGTTAAGGTATAGAGCAAAACAATAGGTGCGCCAGTCTATTTGCCGTCTGAACCGTGATCCATTGTTAAAATCTGTGGAGTGCTGAAAGGCTCTGAAACATTATCTCATGAATATCACACCCAAAAAGGCAGTCGACCAGGAAACAAGGAGGGAAACGTTATATGTGCGTCTGTTTTTCAACGATGACAGTATAAAGCGGCTGCACTTCCGAAAACTGAACAAGCTATCAACAGCACAACACAACATACTGTTTCATATTGGAAGCACGACTGTCCTGTGTTTTAAAGACTCGATCCCTTGTTGATATTGCTCAAATTCTGTCTGCAAAGCTGACCACATTGATTGTACAATAGGACAATCATCCTAGTAGACCGAAGGCTATCACAACGCGTAGATTGTTGAAAGTTTAATCGACGAAGATGACAGACAGACAACTCTACCTTCGTCGGCACAGACACAAGACTGTGGTAAGTGAAACGATCAAAGTGTTTTACCATGCATTGTAAACTTTTATCTTATGCGGACACTTGAGGTCAACAACCTCGATATCTCTCGGTCGGAAGTGTTTGCACAAAATCATTTTGCACGGTCACTCTGTTTCTCTTCTGTTGATTATAATCAATTACTGCTCCTCCATAGATGATTTTACTCCTGTCTCCACATATTCTGGTTTCCTCCCTTCCTTTCCATCTCCAACCACTTTGGTTCAAACGGCAGCCAACTACCGCTCATCCGACCTTAACTCAGGTGATGAAATCTGCGTTTTCCGCTTATGAAGATTCTTAGATTTGCTCAGCAGTCTCTGAAGGTAACACAGAAAATGTTTTGCTAATCACGGTTACATTCAAGCCATCGGAACTAAATAAACAAATTCGAACGCACTGCGATTATGTTGCTTAAGCGGTGTATTAATAACCTGTGAATGATAACAGAAATTGCCTACTGAATATCGATTGACCATTTCTCCTAGAACTGAGTAGTCGCGGTCCATCCCATGCTACCAGCAGCCACTAACAGTTACAAGGTTTCTAAGGTGAACAGCTTGGAACAGATGCGTTCTTATATTATCCTCATCTGGAAATAATCTTACCCCTGGGTAGGTTATAGTTCGAAACACTACTTTCATCTTGTGCAGTGACTCACGTGGCGTACAACGAAGAACAAATTGAAAGCGGTCGTTGATATTCGCCAGAGTTCCCTCGAGAACACCGTCAACGTTTGGTGTCAGTAGTGTATCGTTTTGATCTTTAAGCTCCAGCAAACCCTTGCCATTCTTGTTGAACTGATGAACTCCAATCAGGCCAAGAGCCCATCCAACCGGCGCGTTGTCCACACAGGTTAGGGTTAACTTCTGAAAATAGAAAAAATGTGATATTAACCACTGTACTAAAAAATAAGCGACTGTTATCGCAAGAACAGATTAACTATCGCGAAACACCTCCAAAGTGAACTCAGGGAATATCTTAATAAAATACACGTCTCAGGTCAACGGAACCAGGCCCTCAGTTACCCACTGGAGAGATTATATTATACTTTCCATAATGGACGGAAAACCATGTCGGTCAAGTGGTTCAGTTTACTGACAGTCCGTCCTACACATATCACTACCATTTAAACCAAACAGAATTAACTCATACATAAGATTGTCGGTCGATCGACAGTAGGCCAGGATTGATGGTACAATGGTACAATTCAGTGCTGTTATGCAACGTACTGGATTTAGATAAAAATTATCCTGTTTGTGTGTACGATAGGAATCAATGTGTCTTTTGTATAATGATTACTCCTGTGCACCTGTTCCCTACTATGATTCGCGTGAATTTCCTTCTGGTTGGTTCAGTGGCTAAGTTAAGTGGAATACACAGGGAAGAATTTATGATTTGCACATACGTGTATCACCTCTTACTCCACGACTGTTCTTTAATCGTAAACTGTGGGTGATTTTTCCTATAAAAGTTTCCCACGAGGACGTAACCGGCGAAGCTGTCAGTGATTAAACAGCGCACCCCACCCATTCACGATAGCATAGTTTGAGCGCCACCCATACTTGTTAGTAAGTTTGATGATCGACTAGGTTTTCCGGTCGGTTTTCTTGGAAGCAGATCATCCACTCAAATTTTCTCATCCAGATTGGAATTTAAACTTTAGTCGTAGCGATTACAAAGGGAACATTTTGAGTGGTGTGCCGTCAGGCTGGGGGTAGAAGTGAAGTGTCAAAAATACATTCCCTCAAGACTTCTGGTCTTCTCGAGATTAGACGAGGTAGCCTTTGTGCTAACTCTAATCACTAGCTGGGCGGTTGACATTCCAAACACTTTCGAACATACTCAGTATCATTACTTTCAGATAAGTGATCTGCGATTCATACTAGCAATATGCTATAAAATCTAGTTCACATGTTCGCATAACACTTTTTTGTTTCGAAAACCATATCTTTAGAAAACGAAATAAAGCGTCTGTTCGAAACAAACCCATCTGACAGCTTCGAACGATATTGGTTCCCATAGCGAGAAATAAGTTATCTTTCAATAACTGGTAAGTAGCAAAACCCAAACTATTACTACAGCTGGCTGCTTATAAAGTGGCATAAAATACCGTTGTTCTACAGGAGAAAGTATAACCTGTTGACGGTTTCCGTAGTTGCATATTAGATTTCTGTAACCAGCATTCAACTCAGACTTACCTGCGAGACGGTTTGCCGTGATGTTTGGTCCACGGGGTTGAGGTTAATCGTGAAGAAGACGTTTCCATCTTTCGGATCGACTGTAATCGACTGACGAATACCAACGCCCAAAATTCGATGTACGAACAATTTGGGATTCTCATCACGTGTAAGCTCCTCTTTCATATCTGACATCTCAGGCAATTCGGATTGAATCACACTGATGGGCATTTTGTTGACAGTTATTGCAAGTGCGAAGTCATGCACTCCTACCTGGCGTACAAACCAAAATAAATTTAGCTGAATTATCAGAACCATAGAATTTTAGTAAAAGATCCTTCAAATGCACATCGTTCAGAATACGGAAATGTAAATAATACAATTGTCTGTGTTTCGCGTCTTCATGCCAGAAGACGTATACAAAATTACTAGTGTTTTCTTTGCCAGTGCACCCGCTTTTACCACAGGATAACAATTATGATGGTAGCTAAAGCCGAGTGTTGGTTATAATGGAAGTAATCTCAGACCAGTCGGATAATCCCGTCAAAACAAGTGAAATGTGACATTTAAACAATAAAGTGTATTGAATAGGTCGATTGAACACGGCAATTAACATTAGGCAACTAGTCAGTACGTGGAAAATCGCCAAAATGCAAACGGCGTAATCTGATAATGATTACCATTATAGAAACAGCACAAATAGAACATCTCCCGCTGAGCCCAATAAGCCACCGGTTGGTAAAGATATACGAGAACGTCAATCAACAGATGTGAATATTAATTGTAATTGCAATTCCGGTTTACACCGCAGTATATTTTTATGAGAGCTCAGCGTCGATTGTAATTTTAAAGTGTCGTTCATCAACATCCAACTGTGATAGTTGTTTTTGAAGTTTGCTTGAAAAACATAACTTAGTTGTGAACTACAGTCATTTCAAATACGATTGAACGTCACATACCTGAGTGGAATGATGAAAATCAGATTGCTTCCCGTAGTTATCATTTACACGGTCCACCTAATTTGTCGCTATTGCACCATAGGTGTGATTTATTACTGAACTGACAGATAACACAGCTGCTGCGTCAAATGAGTGTAGTACGTTTACTGACTGGTTGAGCCTGCGCACTTTATTACTCCGATGATTGAATTGTTACTATCGAGGGCAGCTGACTGGCATTGAATCCTATCATTTTCGTTGTTTTAGTCATTGTATCCTTTCCGGTGCGCTTGTCAACTTGATATTCTTTCTCGCCACTTGTATTCAAGCTGCTGAGTGTCTTTTGCTGTACACTCCATGGAGGCTAACTTAACGTTCTCATTTTCTCGACTCGAAAGTTAATTTGACTAACAATCACAGATATCATAACCACATTCTTCTCCGAACAGTTGGCTGCAGTAGTTTGCAAACATGATTCAGACGAGCAGAAAGAGAATACGGTAGGTGCGGTCACCCATGAGAGCCCGACCTGGCGGCTATACTGGCCAATTTTTATACACCCGTAAACGGTTGTTCACCATAAATCAGTCTTCATCTTTACTCTCTAATCAATTCCGACCGATTCGAATACGCTTGCATTCCCAGTAAACCCTAATATTTTCCGCATCTTTCAAAGTCCGATAGTAGCCCTAATTAAATGCTACACTCCTCATAAATGTTCACAGCGCAAATTCTCCTAAACCCATGAACAGTCAGGCTGTAATTTTTCTTTTGATTACTAATATTTTTTGTCATTCTGATCATACTTAACATTTCTCTACATATTACGCTTCCAACCAGCCATTTTGGCTGACCTATTCTGGATACAAGTAGAAGCCTATTCATCCGTAGCTAAAACTATTCCTCAGCAGATTATAACTTGATTGATTAGCTTTGGTCACGTTCTCAGTCATTATGAACAAGAGGAAGCCAACTGATTTCGTCTCGAAAGTCGGGAGAAGTGAGTGTTGCACACCTGTAACCGTGACTAAAATCTGTGTGTGTAAGTTTAGTGAATCGACTATCATCTGCTTAGTCCGGATTTCAATTTTGGGCCATGGACGAGCATAAGTACTACTCGTTAGCTCGAGCGAAAATAAAACCTTAATCCACAAGGTCTGCTCAAGGTATACGAGTCGGAAAGTATATTAGTTTAAAAACCACTATCTGCCAACTGATGTGTACAATTTATTTCCTGGTATTTTTATTGAAAATGTCATTATTGTATCCTCAAGGGATTTATAGATTTAAAGAGCGGGAGAATTTTCTTGATCGGTTTACTACTGGGCCATCAGATATTCGGTATACACTTTCAAGAATCTGTCGAACTGTATTTACTCTTTTCAAGTCACAGATAAACAATTTACCTATAACTAGGGAAGTGTTTGCTTTTGATTACTCTGATAAATAGTGAACTAAAGTTTGACATTACTTGTACTCCATAACAGATCCCGGTTAACATGTCTACCGTTAAGGTCTCATGCTTTTAATCATTTCAGACACTTGAAATGGACATTGAAGTGTTTACGTCACTGAGTGTGTATGCCAATGTTGACGTTCATCTTAATAGCGACTTAGTCGGCGGGATGTGGAAACTTCTGAGGGATGGGATTCTTTCCTCTCTGAAAATGCTGTTAGGAAATTGTCTCTGTCTAGGTTTTGCCTAATGAATTCAAATTTACGCGTTATTTATACCAGATCGATTTAAGCGGTTGGATTAGTAAAAGGGGATTTCTAGGCGGAATTAAGAGGTGCGGTAAATTCGAGTGTGTTTGAATAACGTATCGTTAATTGGACAAATGTAATGCTGACTGTGTTTCACAATGACTGTTTGCTTGTTCTGTTCGGTTGAGTTGTGTGCTAAATCGGGAGTCCAACGTAATGGTTGAATGGAACTAGCAACGAATGTACTACTGTGGGTATGGAGAATGCATTATGAAGGTTACTTCTCCCAAGACAAGACAGAAATACAGTATTTTCCGTAACACACTTCTAGAGTGACTGTCGAGGTGAAAAGTATAGGCTCACCTCAGTCGGTGAAAAACATAGACATCCTTCCCAGTGGAAGTTGGCTGGTATGAGTATCTTCCCTTTGGCTTTTACTTGCTTACTGTTCCGTCCAACAATGAGTTTCCCACTGGATGTCGTGTCACATTCCTCGTCGGGATGGAATGCTTGATGGGTAGGTACTTCAAGACAGCGTGCTTGCATGTCCACGAAATTTTTCTGACCGGTTTCCGACTGCCGATACGGCTGATCACTAATGGAAAATTCCGGATGGTCCGTAAAATTGAGCTCCACCAGGGCCTCTGTGAGACCTAGGTTTTCGATCCCAAAACTAACGAAGCTCGAGCCACCAACATGAACTCCTGCAAAGTTGTATGACACATGATAAACGTTATAGGACTGTAAACGACTTACATCGTGACAACTAGGAAAGGTCTCTGCGTATTAACCAGATGAAAAACGGAGGAAAACGGAGGAAAACGCTGGTAACTCTGACATTTTATCACGTCAAAAAGTGACTGACTATGCAAACTAAACTAAAACAAACTTTATCTTAGAATGTTTAGTTTAATATCACATTAATTTACTGTCTGTAAAGTTTAGTTCTATTGTGTACAAAACCGGATTTTATCAGTTCAATGGCCCAAATGCCTAACAAAGACGAGATGTAAATAATAAGAATTTTAACTTAAAATGACATTTCGAATAGCCGGTTCCCCGATGAAAAAAGTGAGCTGTATAGTGCTTTTGGAGCAACATTACTTACACTGTAATCGTACACAGACATATGACTAATTTTAGCCGTCAGGGCGATGATTCACAGGGTGAAGGTCGAGATTTAAAGAAGTAGACGGATAAATGTTGAAAGTGTGACAGTAAACAAATATTAGTGAAAAAATACACGGAAATAAAGATAGTCAGGGTTGCCATAATATCACAAGCAAAGATTGCTTTAAACACACTGGGGATTTCTGTGTTAATTGGCCAGTACGTCGCATATCAGGAGAACGTATTACCCGTCGCTCCAAAAACTCATGGAGGAGATATTATAACTTAAATCCCTGTGTCCAATTAGAGTAGACAAAGCACATATTTGTTCAAGCCCAGTTGCTTTCGTGATGTAAAGTATCACCACATATTTTCGATTGCACACTGTCATATCTTTGTTTCATATGAATTGGGTTACTGAGGTCCTACCTACGTTGAACGTACCATGTACGTCATCTCTACATTGTGACTTGTGACCACATCAAGGATTCGTGCTTGATTGTTTACAGGAAACTGCAATTCAGCTCATTGATCTCATTACGGAGGTGCTACTGCAGTTAAATTATGGATAACTGTGGGTAACTATCCAGTGAGAAATAAATGAAGTGTGACAAACTAGTATACAACAAGTGGCAGACACGCATTTACATGTGATTGTCAACCATTTTTAATAGTAAACAAGCAAGTGTTTACTTCAGCTTAGGCCTTAGTTCTGAGACTGCCAGGAGGACAACGAATTATGAATCCATCGGTATTTGACGACAGTCAAAATCATTCATTGCCGAAGGGATTTCCTGAAGTAGTTCGTTGTCACTTGTGCACCAACTGCAGCATTGCTAACTGCCGCAGTTCAGTACTGCACCCTGAACCCATTACCAGCAATAGTTTGTCGATTTCAACCCATTCCACATAAAACTAATCCACCAAAAATGAAACGCATCGATAAGACATGCAATGGTGTAACCTCTGTTGTTACGTTTAACGGTTGCTCCAGTGGATTCCAGCACCTTGATATCGGTTGCAGATCCAAGGTCTCTCAAACCTACTCGTTCTAACAGACTTCGCACGTTTGCATTTTACCTTGTTAAAGCAAGTTAACCTGTGTACTGTATCTACCGCTAAATCAACACTATTACAGGCGTTGGACTTAACCCCTTAGGTTACTAAGCCAGTGTCGTATTAGAGCCTTTGGGCAACCCGGCTGTCTAGCAGTCCTTCTACGTAGTGGTGCATATTTTATGAGTTTGTCGACCTGATTGAGGAATCCTCTAGATATTAAACTTGGAGACGCACGATGCGCTTGTGTACGCACCACGCAAAACAGGCGAAAATTAGTGGATTTTCACAGTTGTTTGCGCTGTTGAACAATCTAGATTCCTGATATAACGTGACTCTACACTCACATATTTCAAGTCGGCCCCGTTACAACGTAATGACCAGGATTTCGGACAGACTCAATAAAGTACTCTCCCATTATACACCTGATCACTTACTAGGTTTTGGGTTCTCGAACTCCCCAAATCCTATTTTATTGAATACTCAAATGACCATGGAGGCTCAGCCCTGTGTTACGTTGAAGGACGTTGTAGTGGGATGTTATTCCTCAAGGTGTGCAACTAAAACCTGCCGCTAGACAGTTCGAATGAAAACAGTTCCATTTGTTGGGATCACTTATATAAGTTGGAAGCAGTACGAAATGGTTAATAATGGGGGTACTTTCATAGAACATTATGCACTAATACGGAACTTGCCTCCAAAATCGGATAGTTTCGACGAGACACGTACTTTGGGTGCGACAACTGTTCCACAAACAGACAAGTTTCTGGTTCGATCATCGTGCGTTTGGAGCACTAAGACAGAATCAAATTTACCCAATCCAAAGGGAGTGCATGTGACCTGAAACAATGGGTTCCAACCAGTTAAAAAGTAACGTATTCAGTTATTGTAACTAATGGTTACCAATGCAACTGTAGACTATATGAATAAACGGGCTCTTTGGTTGAAAAACAGATATGCTCAAAAATAGCTCTATATTTTGTTTGGTAAGACCACTGATCCAACTAGGTCGTTTGTGTTCGAGGTCTCTTTCCACATCTTATTAGCTGTCAGGTTTAGAGCTTTGATTTGCTCTTAAAATAACATTTTTCACTGGAAAAAAAATACATACAACTTTGCTCTCATTAGAGTCCGCTATAGGTAAATAACCTAATGCAGCCGACATCACTGATGAAGAATTCAGCAAAAGTCATAATCATTCAGTTGTAGTGTAGTGTAACTGAAACAGGGCTGCGCCAGAGCATTCGGTTATGTAACTATTAGCTATATACAAAAGGAACCATTTATTTTTACATGGGATACCTCATGCGGTAAAAACGCTGATCGCACAGATTTGTGGACTAAACATTAATTGACAACTCAGCCCAGATGATTGGCTGTTATTGTTGAACGTCAAAAGTATGAACCTTGGACCAACTACTCCAAAATCAGGAGTTGTCAGATTCTTAAGTGTGGATACGTTGAAGTACCAATTGAATTTTTTACAATGTTTACGTATTTCATTTCCACCCTCAACAAATTTCACCCCCGTATAATGAGTTCTTTACACCGTTTTAGTACCGCTGTGTGTCCAGAACGTCTGCCAATATAGGAATACCAGATGTTTACAGGCTGTGTTGGTGTAATGTCTCCTGGTTGTTTCAGCTCAGAATCGGCTTGAGAATGACAACTCTGAGCCTCCGTTAATAAATTCTAATGTAGAAAGCAGCCAAGCTGAACAAAACTTCTATAAGTTACTGAGAACCAATGACCATTATGGTGGCTCCGGCATCTTTTTACCCAGGCAAATACATCTGTATTGATCGACACAACCTGGTTCGAGGTAGGGACAGTGGTAGTTAGGCTTCCTAAAAGGTCCTATGTGCCGCTGGGTGCGAGTAACTGAATACTGTTGTAGGAACTTGGTACTGAGCTGTGGTGCTCTCTCGCTATTTTGTGCATCTGTTCCGATGTGGCAATCAGTAAATGTTAATGTCCCCTCCGTATGATGTATGTACTCCCAAGTAACCAAACACTGTCTGTGCCAGCTCGATTATATAATCTGTTTACCTACTCATTCGTAACATCCAGCCATAAAGCTTAACGAATACACAGTTGAGTGAAGCTGCTCAAACAGTCTTCATGAATTCGCTGAACGTTGTTTGCCCTTCATTGTCTCTAGAATGCACAGTTAGATATACCAAGGCAAGATGACTTCTACACTGCCACTTGAGTACCAAAAACGGATTTTTTTGGAGAGTAACCCGCTTGTTCCAATTCTCTGAGCCAAGCATTACATGATCGAATAATTCACCCACATTTGCTTGAGAGTAATGATCAGACTGACCGATCACCTCAAACGGAGAAACAAGAACCACCAAAACTTACACTCAATGTGAAAGTTGTAAGATTCTGAACCTATATCAACCAAAATTACCCATTACCGACCAAAATACTGTTCAACAAGTTTAATGACTTCTAGGATTTCAGTTCGGAGAAATGTCAGTCTTGGAATCATAGATCGGAGTTAATAAGTGGTAGCTGCATCTTCTAACGAGAGTATCGAGTTGCCTAATTAGTACTTACAAACGGATTGGATAAGCGTTTGCATATGATACTTCGGTCGTGTCTAATGCGAGGTCAGTGGCACAGTGGTCAACAAGGTTGGCTGACGAATGCCCCCTCTTAATACTAATTCCAACCGTGACAAGAATATGCACCACCGACGAGCTCTAACAAGACCGAACCTAAAGTCTAGTACTTCGCTTCTGAAGGAGCTGACTGAAAAGTCCTTCGTTATGCGAAAGCTGCAATCATTAATGAGAGGTAATCAATTTCTATAGAACAAAATTCTGCACAACTTACTAGTTTAGGTAGCGAAAACATTCGAGAAACTTCGTACAAAATTAACGAGAGTTCTACGAAGGAGATTCGGATGAAGTATAATGATAAACTGTGAAGTGAACACCCGTTAATGAGTCCACTTTTCCCGTCTAAAGCAGTCTTCCTCCTCGAAAAAACGATTTTATCCAAACAAAATAAGCGGAAGTGTACGGAACACTCGAGAGGTATCCTTGGCTATTTTTTACTTATCCGACCTTTATTCCGCCATGCTTATTGGAAGCTTAGTGACCTTAACTAATACTTTCCGTAACTGCCCATCAATTTTCTCACTCGAGGATGTTTGTAGGTCGCTATGCCCCATATAAATACCATATAATTTTTTCCTTGCCACACACGTTGTTGGAGCGGAACAAAGCTGCTTTTTGCACCCGTCTTTTGGTTTTTCTTGGGAGCAATTGCAAGGACAGTCGCGTTACTTCGGGACCTATAATTTTCATGTTACTTATTACAAGAAAGGGAGTCTCATTTCTGTCAGGTTCACTGCTATATTGTGAACGAACCGGCTTATTCTTTCTAGAGTTTACAGCAACACCACACATAAGTGATTAAGACGTTTGTAGCTAAGCAGACTTTCCAGCTGACCTCCTACGAAAAGAGGCTTCAGATTGGAGTATCACTCCCTTTAAAGCAAGTCTATAGTGGATATCTTTGCTTTGAGCGGAATTATCATCTTGATCGATGTTCTCATAAAGCGGCTGTCCACTGTTAGTGACCATGAACTAGTCAAAACTAACCAGTCTTATCTAAACATTTAGCCACGGTTGCTTGTGAACAATACTTAGGCCATCCTGTTGCTTTGTAATCAGATAAGTGTTTTGCTAACTAAAACAAATGGCTCCAGGATTAAGAATTATCAGTTAGATGAAACCCAATCATGGAAAGTAAAGGCTTCGGCTGGATTCGAACCAGTTGCAGAAACATCATGTCTCAACACGGCAGGTGCTGTACCAGCTGAACTACGAGGCCAGGCCAGGAGCTCGAAAATTTCACATCTGTACTCCGTTACTCACCCGTCCCATTGTCTCATATGGAATCCACCAAATGATTGAGGGAATCGACTGCCTCGACAGGATTTCTGGAACAGTTCACGCTGGAATCCACCAACGACACTGTTGAGTATAGAAACTGCATTACTATCACAAGTAGCGTCAACCTAAGACAACATGAAACCTAGAAAAAGCACCACGAACAATGTTAAATGGTGTAGTAAAGTTAGATCAAATTTGTGGGCATATAGCAATACAACAACATGGTGAACCAACCTGTATATCAACATGTCCAGCCACGGGAACTTCTCCTTCTTCTGGATCCAGCCTGATTGATACAGACATCGGCACTTGGTTTGACAATCGTCTGTCTGTTCTCATGGGTACACCTGCAGAAACAAGTTCGGCGCCATCAGGCTGTTTGAGAATTCTATAAAACGTAGGGTATTCCCCATAATTGGTCAGCCGAATTTGTCTCTTTGCCGGTAGAGCGTGCGCTATCGGACCTAGTGTGAGTCGACGCATATTGAACGCCAGTTTACACGGCGGCAACGTAACATAACATCGAAGCAAGTGTTCTTTACTGAAGTTTTCTTGCTTTTTCACTTGGAATTTTGGGATTTTGGCATAGCCAATGTCTGACGGCAATTTAAGTTTGAACATTCCTTGCTTACAGGCACTTAGAGACGGATAATGGATCACTTCACAAGCCAGAGTTGAGAAAGGCTCCACAACACCTGCGTTAAGGGTGAAAAAGATGAAATCGTGAAAACCAGTTGTCGAAAGTCACTCTTTAGTACTTCGAAATACTGACCAGTAGGTTTGACAAACTCGAGAATTCCTACCTGACTCAGAAGTCCTAATCGAGGGGTCAGCGACTGGGTTGAACGGGTAATAGTTGCATATGATCTCGTGATGATCGAATAACCTCAGTAGTATTTACAAGTAAAAGGGGTTAAACAACCATTTAGGGTAAGTGTAAAATCTCTGACACAATGGTCAACATTGTTGCTATATAAAAATGTTGTCGGAATTCACATCCCGGTGGTGACAAGCGTGCGCACCATTTATTAGCTCCGAAATAAAAATTTTCAACTGTAATGCCTTTTTTTGGTAAAGGTTGTCCGAGAAGTTTATTTGCTTGAGAAAGCTGTGACCTGGTGTGAGGGATGTCTTGTTTCAAATAGCCAACTCCTCGGTTGCTCATCAATACTCTGATAGTCGGCACGGTAACCACTGTGTTATTTTTGCCTGGTTTTCAAAATGGAGAAATAAAGAAAAGTAAGTAAAAGCAACTGGATAGTTTTTTCAACCATGCTGGTGTGCTAATACTCAACGACCGTTTCAATTCCCTATCGGCGACCATAGAACCCATGACCTAAAAGAAAGTTTTAGATGGCAAGTTCCGGGTCATCAGCTGAGCTCACAATCTCATTGTATATATATATATATATGTATGCACTTGAAGAAAACTGAACAAGATGTTGAAATGGGGGTTTAAGAGAGCGTGTTAAAAGACAAACACTCCGTAAATGTTTCTGTTTCCCCCCCCGATCCACCTTCTTTTTGGGTTGTTT
>LUCH01001107.1:99632-118816 GCA_013368495.1 Paragonimus heterotremus
GTGAGGCAACCGCGTTGATCACTCTACTATTGACCTTGTATTAGGCATTGCCAAATAATAACTGAACGTCCAACTTCTCCCCTGCCGTGACAAGGATGTACATTACTAACAGTCCCCAACGAGGGCAAAGCTAAAATTTGATACTCGTTTTCAAAGGAGCTGGCTGGATAGTCTGTCTAAATGCAATCAATGGGATCAACTGTGAATGGTAATCAAATTGGAATTAGCAAGATTCCTGATTACTTATCAGTAATCGGTAATCACTGCCTGTGTTTAGACGAGTGGTCATTGAACACGACTATTCTGAATTCCTGTTCGGAAGTTATCAAGATGTGGAGGTCACAGCTACCCAAACGGTGAATCCCCATGATATTCAGGTTAGACGTAACGACTTTACAAACGTGTATCAGAAAGTTCGAAATACGGGCTTCTCTTGAGGTAGCCACCTGAAAAAGTACAATCAGTGAAAAAGACCGGTTGCTCCTCAGGACTAAGACATCCAATCGATTTACCTTTGGACAGATGTTGCCTAAACTGTGCCCACTTTCAGCTTCAGTATGGACATCACGGTAAGATTTTGAAAACTGCAGCTATAAGATTCAACGGTCAGTGACGTAGTTCTCCCTTAATTTTAATCCACAAAAAGCTATAAGTTAATTAGACCATATGAACTTGTGAGGTTATCGAACGATTGGTGAGCCGAAATCTATTTCATGACATTGTAATGGGAGGCTGGGGTACGAGTAACAAGGAATCAACCATCCAGTACAAATCACCAAGATAGCATCATTCAATACATTTGGGTTGTTTTGTCTCCAGAACAAACTCACTTTGGTTTTAAGTTATGTTTATTTGACGAAGCTTGGATGCAGACGACCAAATTGCCTGCCTGTTTGACTTACTCAGTGTAAATGAGTGGTACGGAGTACGATTGTGATCCTGTGTAGCTGTAGCGTGGAGGAGGTCCAGGAAGGCGAATGCCTCGTCACAGAGTTAGCACTTATCACGGCATTGGGGTGTTCAGATTAGGAATTTTGGTGCAAAATTTCAACAAAGATGAGATGCCATTCAGTTTCTTCTCAGACGTTTTCCCATTTTTAAAGTGTGCGTGAGATTTTCCTGTCTTATCTATTTACTGACCATGTGTATCGAAGTTAATCCAGCTACCTGTTAATACTTTCAAGTATGATCAAACGATTGATGCACTCCTGCAGTTTCACAAGCTGCTTGTACTGTTAGTATCAATGTGAAATCACAAAACGTTCATTTCCCGTTTATAGTCTCCGCTTTAGCTTTCATCTGAATCTGTTTCACATAATGTAGGATTACAGTCTACTGAAAAGTTCGAACAGATTTGAGAAAATTTTGTATGAAATTAGCCGGGAAGTTTACCCTATTGTAATTGAATATCTAACGAGAATGAGTGCATTAATCTAATGAGTTAAATAATGTCACCGAGGAAAGCATGACATCTACACGGTCAGTTGGTGAATCAGAGATGACTACAGGAATAATCTAATAATATAACTGTACACACGAATCATAAAATAGAACACAACTTAAAAACAATCTGGGTTCAACGTCAATAGGCAGTGTGAAATTGAAGTAAACGAGCACAGTGAATATGCGCTCACCTTTGGTAGGTCGGACAGTAAAAACTGTTGCAGTGCGTTCTGTAAGCTCCCACACAAAATGTGTACGCGCATGTAATGGGTTACGCAAAAGGACCACACCACGAAGACCAGATTCAGACACGAGTCCAAACGTCGCATCGCTCATAGTCAGTTCCAATGTGGGTGGGTCGATTTCAAGTCGAACAGGTACAATTGTGGCACAAATAACCAAATTGCTTTTGTGGTGACCATTTATTGAGAAATTCAAATTCCTATAAAATAAATATTTGCACAATGGAAGTTTACTAATATGTTTTGAGGTGGGACATAACTATGTAAATGCATATAAAAATGTTGTTACACATTACTCAAACTATTCACAATCATGAATCTGTATTTTGAAGCTATCACAGCAACGCCACGAACTACGTATTCCATACAAGGACTGTGTACGGACAACGTTATTCTTGGCTAACGGTTGGCTAATGCTTACATGCTCTGCTAGCTGGCTGCTTAATATATAAACACTTAAACATCATGTTACAATATACCGTAATTGTAACGTCATATAAGGGAAGTGATACAAAGTTGCTCTGATTACGGTGGTCTAACCGTTTACAGGCTAAACAAATGGTCCATAAAACAATCCAGCCTCAACGTTCAAAGTCTTAAGCCTGCGACTGATCAAACAAAATGGTAATTTCACACGTGTCTTTTATACATGCTCAAAACTAACAATCGACAAGCGACTACAAACAAGTGTCTCACTTCTGGAACTTTCCCAGGCGGTCTGCCTTGAGTATGATCGCAATTTCAACCATGCTTTTCGGTCGGATTAAATAAGAGGAGGGACAAGTTTGACACAGTTCTTCCACGCTGAGATCAAGATCGAGCAGAATACACTGATCCAATGGGTTTACCACTTTGACAGCGAATGTCTTCGATGTGTTTGGACACACGTCACCGAAATCCACAGTGGATGGGCCTTTGAAGGTGGAGAACAGAAGGATTGGTTTTGTTTTAAAAACAGCTTACAACATTCAGAATTCACTAGAGCTACTCACATAACATATCACTGTTAACTGAGCAGTATAAGGGGCAACATCCTTCACTTAGCCACAATTAGGTAAACAGTTCGGTTTTCCGTTGTAACATTCTTCTCGAGATGTATCAAAGTTCTGCTCATTAAAGATTACAGATTGATGGAACTTTTTTAGAAAATGTGAACCAGTAGTAGAAATCAGGGTATAATCAGGTAAGCAGAAACACTGTTCCTGACCCAAAAATGACTTAAAATCTGATACTCTCCACACAATCAAAAATAGTTGTTCAACGCTTGAGACCATGTGACATACAGAGAGTTAGCTTCTCTAATATTACTTCCAAGTCTACAGGCTTAAAATTGTGGTACAATTTTATTTCGACTTATGAAGGTACAATTTATGTAACTCATCATATAGGTTTATAAATTAGTGCGTTGATCTTAATGTATCACAAAATAGGTTCTCATCAATTATCGTCAACCAAATATAGCTCAGATCTCATGGAGAGCGAAAACGCTTAAAATATTTTTGAGTCCATTTTCATGTAACAGGTTCCTATGAGATTGTTCAACTATACTTGTGAGATCACTGCAGCGGTAGTCATCAAACGCCATAAAAACACGAGGGTAGGAGTTCTATCGCCAGCGTAGATGCTAACAGAAAAAACACACTCGTACACAGGTTCCCCGGTAGCGTTTTAAGTTTTTTGACGATTATTTATGATACTGATGAATAGTCAGGGATTCGGTTAATTCCAAGTAGAACATCACCCACAACTGATCGCATCCTTCGCATTCCTATAGACTTTTCAGTCGGCCCCTTTCGAAAAGAAGCACCAGACTCGAGGTTCCCTCTCATTAGAGCTCGTCAGTAGTGCACATCTTTGCCACTGCCAGGAATAAAACTCCGGCTACGCTTTCATGAGGTAACCGCGCTGCCCACTACGCCATGAACCTAACATTAAGTACGACAGAATTATCATATGCGAACACTAAATTACGTTCGTTTGCGAGTAGTGATCAGGTTGCCTGATCGTCTCCATAGGAGACGCAGTTCCTGTCTGTTAACTTCAATCGACATTCACACGATTAGGATTTCCTAGACAGGTCTAAACCTCCGATTTACTAACGTTTGTTAGTGCGTTACTATCGTTAATTAGATCGCAATCACCACCGTTTAGCTTGCGAACAGGACTTTTCAACTGTCCCTCGCCAAAGAATCTGTGATATACCGTTTTGGTCACCTGCCAATATTTTAGCTATTACTGTGTGTCCATTTAGCTAAAACTACTTTACCTTTGAATTGCTGGACGAGTGACTAAAGATTGTACCTCGTACACGGCGAGTTGGCCCGTCACAATTGAACAGGAGCACGTATGTGGTAATAAACTATTTCCGTCAGCATACCTACCATGACTTGTGCAGTTACGATAACAATTGAATGGGAGTTACACCAACGTTGTAATGGAGATCGAGGTCATGAGTAGGTGATCAGATAGCCATTGACAAAGGTTACCTCAAAATGGCTATAGTGCCTATCATGGGCCAACTGTGGTAAGTACTGTTTAAAACCGTGAGTGAAGTATTCTTAAAAACTATAATGGGAGCGAAAATCGTCCAATCACTTTTACAGCATGCACCTGCGGAAGTCAAATTATGAACACATCATCTGAGATCCAGGATGAGTAACATGTTACTTTTGATGCATATTCTGCCAACTTTAGTTACCGGACAATCCTCAGTGAATGAACATTCGAAGATTTTGTCAGTTTGAATTGAATGCCATCCATACTTAATCACAGGTCACAGCCGAGGACCTAATCTTGCGGTTGTGACTAAGCAGTAACATGTGTCCGTCCATTGGTACCCACTGCGAAATAATTGAAGCGCTGAATAATACGTTTTTTTTCCACAATAGTGAGGATCAGAGTGTAAGTCCCGGTTCGGGAAAGATGTATAATATCGATGGGCGCCAGTAAACGTCAGCTGAAACCTACTGCCCTACTGTTCAAATTAATTTACACAGAAAGCTTAAGTAAATGCGATGGCTGATATTAATCCTGTCATTAGAAGTCAGACTTCAATACTCACGATCTTGAACTTCAGATCTGTAATCAAGTAATCAGGAAGCCCAAACACAGGGACCTAAATTAGCACGCCTGGCGATGGTACTGGGAGATGGCACGTCGTCTATATAATAGTTATTCGAAGCTGCAATATAGTGTGACGATGGGAGAAGAAATTAGCCAATGTGTTACTGGTATGGGAATTAGGACTGTTCACTTCACGATGGAGGTTCATACAGATTAGAGACAAATACCTAGAAATGAACATGCTGAAAGTCCTTTAATTAGATTGAAGGTGAAGTTTATGAGGACATCCTTTTCAAAATGGAAAGCTTTCAGTAAACCAATATAATATTCGGATTGTTCGCGTAACATCAACAGAATTTTTTCTGACAATCGAACCAAACTACGCTGGTTTGACGAGACGGTGGACCAATCTGACATTATTCTCAGATGCAGCGCCAAAATTGGGGAAACACGTATTACTTCATTTCCCTATGTTCGTGAATTTCTTTGTTCGTGATCAAACGAATTGGTGGAAAGTATGCGACTTATGTGTCATTACTCTGAGTCGATGATTGACGCTATTTCTCATACTATTGACTATTACGCATGTGAGTTTGTTCCCGACGGTTGCCTGAAATTTCATACTTTGAATATGGCACATGAGCCGTGCGATTATGCGCTAGCACCTCTGTATCAAGTTCAACAAACAGTAGGGATATGTGACTGGTATTCAGTTATCAAGTGTTACCTCAGGATAGACCAAAGATTAGGCGTAATATTGTTTGTGTGAGCATATTCATTTGTAATGCAAATAAAAACATGCAGATTCTTGATGGACTTACGCACAGCGATTTGGTGTAATTCTTTTGGTGACAGAATTTTGCTACATTCTGCTTCCTCAATCTCATTGGTTGGTCCGATTGCGTAGGTAATCTGTTTCTGTACGAAAAATATTTATTGTTTTTGAATATGCAGCAACAGTTTGCACAGCGTTATTGGTGGAAGAGAGTTGGTCAAGTGAATTACATCAACTGCGTTTTTATTAAATGAACGATAAATTTAATTAACGTTAACTTTCAACGTACGAGAGACCAGAAACATGGAAAAACAGTTGGGTTGCATTTTGTGTAAAATATCTGGGCAAGAAGACTAGCAATGTACGACTAGCCACGAGTGTTGTGACGTTTCATCCTTGCAAGATAGCGTGCACTGAGACGGTAAATTTTATCATACAGTAGCAAGTTCTTATTGGTTAGGAGTAGAGGATATTGGTTTATTGTAGTTGAATATCATCCAAAGATGCCGCATTTTTTCTCACTGATCAGCAACTACGTGCACCAGTGAACGTAAATAAGCCAAGGCACTCGTCTTTCGGAACCTAAAGAGTTCTCATCTGAGATGCTCCAAGAGTTCGGTCGCGTCCATCTAATCGACATCAGATAGATATCACCACTACATCTTCATTTCACCCCGGAAGCAAGACGACATCAAAAAACAACCAATGAAATAGCGCTTAGAATTATGACTGACCAAGCCGAGTCGTCATGTCAGGTCAACGTTGTGTAGTTATGCGTGCACGAAAAATGTGGAAGGTACCAGCAATGGGCGCGCGAACGTCCGACACATGTTACTGTTCACAGTACTTCGGCCAATACTCTGTAAGAAGTGTACAGATTGGGACCAGTAAAGGCCAAAGACGTTCTTTTATAAAGATGCTATATTTTGAGTGTGCTGTACTAAACAGACTTCAGTGTAGTTGTGTGTCTTCTGAACGGAGAACGAAACTTATCCGTTACTCCAATTTCAGTCGGTTAAAACAGTATATCTACAAGAAAACTTGTATTCAAAACTGACTCCCATCACGCTGAATCTATCATTCCAGTCATCAACGTAAGGACGGTTGTTTTGCTAGAACTGGTCGATATATTTTGAAATAATGAAAGACTTTGCAAAACACTCCAAAGACTTAGAAGGCGACGAAACGAAACGCATCACACAATTCTGACTTATCGTCCTCATGCAGGTAGGTTCGATCAGTGTGCCTCAAGTGATGGCAAGTGGCCAAACTGGAGGAAGGTTGAAGTGCTGTTTATATTGAGATAAGATTTTGGTTGATGTGCATTGGCTCTGCTAGCTTTTACTTCTCGCCTATCCTAGCTTCAATCGTTTGCAGATTCGAACCTTTACTGGTCGTTCAATATTTTTGGTTTGTGCTGGTTTTTCTCTAACATGATTTATGAGAACATACGAGTTGACACTACAACATTCTGACTTCATGGTTAGCCCGGTACTGAATGTGAACAGTTTTCAGCAAATAATTATATTACTTTAGATCTGACGAGCATTGTTCTGTCATAGTCCGACGACATCGTTTTTTTTTATGAAGAAGAGGACACGTAATTGATTGCTTTTAGTTTGCTTCCTTACACGTTTGAAACCCGGTTACTTATAATATTTGATTAATATATAGGCTTTTCGTTTTCGAACGTGGATAGATTCATGTGAAGTCGTTGCTGTTCTGCTCGGTGTGCCAGAGTTGGCTAATGTTTTTGACTTAATCGAACAGGTTTGAAAGCTAGTCTGGTTCAAGTTGAAGGCAATTCTAGCCACTTCAAGTTTACTTTTGACTGACTTAAAGATATAACAATGCTCTGAGAAAAAGGATTCATTTTCATGTTGAATTTCTGGCTTTGGTTAAAACGGAAAGCGTTCCTGGTAAATTGTACAGAAATCATATCACTTGTGATATAAGTCACAACTCATGAGTCTTTTTGACAACAAAAGTGCATGTTTTCGGGGGCAAACAAACGAAGACAGTGTAGTTAGCCTGATAAGAATTGTATAGCCTGAGTCCATTTCAGACACTTCTGCAAACATAACCATGCTTCGTAACATGCGCTAGACAAAACCACGATGAACCTAAGCCGATGAGGTAATTGAAACTTGTTGATCACGTAGAATACTGATTAGGATTCAGTTGAAGCATTTTCAGGGAAACTGTATGGCAATGCTTAATAACCGACCTTGACCTATTATTTTTGCACTAGGTCATCCACCAATGATTCAACAGACTTAGACCATAGATCAACCTCCGTGAAACTAATTTAAACCACCATCTAGTTTCATACGTAACAACTGTTGATTTTACGAAACACTGATCGAATTCAGTTTTGATGAAGAACCATATTTTGGTCACTTGATGAATATGCACAATCTAAAATTTGCATTCGGGCGGGGGGGGCGGGGAGAACACACACTATGACGAGTATCGAAATTCGGAATAAACCATATTCCAAAAACAACCGTTTAAAATTAATTACCTCATTGTTGGCTGCAATATGTTGGGCCTGAGCAACCGAGTTGGTATCAATCAGCTTGGTTTTACGGCGCATTTGTTGAATGTTGTCTGTAAGTAAAACCGTGAGAAGGAAATCGTAAGAAACAGGTATACTTCAGAGTGCTGATTGTCATATTTTCCAGCAGTTAAGGAAGCTGTCCGTGTGCAACCTAACCATTCCGGTGTGTACCTAATAATGCTTTAGGGTGGGCACATTGTCATATTTTCAGCAGAAGCAGTTCGTGATTGACGTGCAGGTTGTGACGCAGATTGCTGGTGTATTCTTACTGGGACAGAGGATTTTGTGGAATGAAATGAAACGAAATTGTGTGGAGTATTGTTTACTGGCAGGAATTTGACCATAGCCTCAAGGAACAACTAACTTGCTCTGGTCATGCATATATACACCCATAGACATTAGTCCGTGAGTAGTTCTTCCGGGAACTTGTAGTAACTCGACTCAGTGGCTTTTGTTTGCTGTAAGGCTTAGTCCATCATCTCCTGCACTTCTCGGTCAAGTATAGAAAGTGTGAGGCATTCTATCACAACAACTCCGCTTAGTTGAAAGGAAGTAACTGAAAATATTCAAGTGACTACTGATAAGAATAAGGATAGCAGTACTGCTACTAAATATTTACTCTGTTCGGTTATTCCATGCTCTTCTGAACGTTACTCACTCCTGTTCATTCGTAATGTTTAGAACAGAACGAGGACATCTACCAAGCGGAGTAAATGCTCAGACGGTTATACCTTCTCCATAGTCATTTTTGATTCCGGTGATGCGGCAAGCTTTTCACAAATAAGCATACATGTTGAATATAACTCACTGGTCAAAATAAGTATTATATTACTGCCGTCATTTTGGAAACCAGTCTATTATATCAAGAACATCCGGATAAATTTGGAATATTTGGCCGCTGGTAAGACTAATGAACAGCATGATTGTTATTGACGGAAACCTCTTCATAATTATGACTGTGTATTGTGCTAAACTGATTTTATCAACATGAAATAAACAAAATCTCAAACGGTTCGAAACTCTTTTGGCACTTTGAAAAGGTTAGTTAAAAAAATCGCAAATGAGGTCATTTCCGTACGTGTCCTTCCCGTAAAAAAAGATATTCTTCAGAACTAAGTAATTTTTTACACCTGATTAAGTTCTTTTTACATACCGATATTACATGAAAACATATAAAAACACACCTGGAGAGAAGGTGATATTTTTGACCGGCTGTAATATTTCGTCCTTTCTAAACTTCTTCTCAAAAATTTGTGCAGGTGTGTGTTGGACGTTGGAAACTGACTGTACTCACTGAAACGTATTTTTTCCGGATTACCGAAGGCGTCATTACTACCAACATTAAGATCATCCTTATTAAAATAATGCCAACTATTGCTACCTTTAAAACTTACCTCTATCATGCATCCCAAGTTCGCTTATGCTGAGTGGTTTGATCTCTGTATCGGCATCGAACGGGACGAGCCCATTGTTTGGTTCTGCTTCCCATTGTATCAATGTGGCATCACGCTCGATTTGACTTATGAGTTCTGCATGCTTGCGTATCAAGGCTGCATAAGGTGCGATATTGGCCAATCTCTGTTGTAACTCTTGGTCTGTTAACTCGTAGTCCGGATCATGGTAGGTGTATCGAAGGATGCGGCAAAACGGTGTTCTGTTAAACAAACGAATGGGCTACTTTAAGACAATGTTTAGATAACGCTGAATTCTCCATTGTTATGTGGTACAGCTGAATCTGTAAAACGACTTCAGCAGTGTTATTAAAACGCCTCGCAATCATTTTACCAAACATTACTTGGTAAATGGTTCCACGGTGATCACCACATCTAGATATCACATACAAACTAAACTGACCTCCACAATGAGGCATTTACTGTTTTCAAATGACATATGACCAAAAATGGTCACTCTTAACATCGCCAACATCACTCAGTTCGGTACCAAAGCTATTTGCACGGTTCTACTTTAGAATCCAGACTAGATTACGCTGGTAGATGTGGGTTTGCTTCAACAATTGATAGGCAATCCTGTGGCACCAATTCACTTATGCTTCTTTTCACAGAGAAATATTACTCTTTTATTGCATATGATCATCTTTGAGGCATGGAAATACCGGACGACTGGTAAACAGAAGGACCGCTCATTCAGAAACTAACTGAATACGATATTCTGGCAAATTTGTGGAATGAATATATGTCCGTAGGGCTTACACCCACCCTCTCAAATTGCCTAAATTATTTCCCTAATAGTTTTTCATCTAGTATAATTTCGCAGAACACTTCATTGTGAGACGTACTAATTATGTGGTGAAAGTCTTTCATAAATTTTTTCAGGTTGGTTAACATTGTACTTTCACCGAGTAGCATGGTAGATTCGTGAAGTTGGAAAGCATACTTAACAGTGAAAACTTTCAATTTCGGGTGAACTGGAACCAGCAAAGAGAACAGCATATTCTTAAGCCATGAGTAACTTACCGTTTACGAAGGCTCTTTGTGGCTCCCAAAGGAAAATGCCTGACGGGCTCTTTTCGATACGAAGTTCAGACTTTCCACAGCTAACTTTCTTCAAAGTAGAGATTGTTACAGCCTACTCAATGATTTCTCCAGTTTTCTGTCAAGTCTTAACACTAAACGATTGCCCGTAACTCGTAATTATTATGTAAAGTTGAGCTCCAATTGATCAGTTCAACTCTAAAACGTGGACTAGGCCATGTCACATCAAAATGAACAAGTACAAACATCTGAAATGTATTATTCATTGTACGATAAAATATCGTTTGAATGTAGTCTACCGAACTGTTTTGATTCCAGAAAGCACAATTTCAGGTTCAGTTATTTATGCACTTATGCAGTTTATAGGAGCATTATAAGGCTATACCTACTCTTTTGTTTGTTTGCTTGCTCACCTGTTTCGCACTCTGACACAACATCTAGTTTGTGATGTTGTGTTATCAGAGTCAGCATTATGAGGAAATCTAAATAAACAGACCGTTTTATAGACTGATGAAAAACGGAATCTGACAGTCCTGGTTACTGTCCGTCTTTCCTATAATGGCAACAGTAACACACGTTTGTGAATTTGAAATCAAGTTCACCAGGCCAAACCGGCTGGTAGCATTTTCTTAGTACAGAAGTGCGATCGAGGCTCAAAATCTTTTGAGCATCTGAATCGGTTGTTGTACCTAAGCATTGTGACCCAATCGTAAGAGTGTGCATCGTGCGGTTCTTCGTTCACCAACCCTCTAGTTGGTTGAAAATGGTCTTTATGCACATTTTCATAAGACTAGTGAACATCCAGGACGAAGCTGTACGGCTACCCCATTGGTTAGCAATATCCTCCTTGACATCGAGTCAACACCAGTCACTTTTAGTGAGGGACAATCAAACTTTGTTCACCGTATTTTGTTGAACAGTCCTTCATTAGGGAATAATCCAAAAACTGGAATACTAGCCATGACAACAGAAAGCTCCCAAGACAGATTGCTACGGTGCGTTTAAATTAGAGCGCTCTTGCGACTTTAACTTGTTTTGTGATCATCAGGCGCTTTAACAACCAAACGCATGCCATCACTTAGAGGACAGCGCAGCTATCGGACGTGGTCGTTGATTGTTTGGGTGAAAACGAATAGTCATATGAATGTTTCTATATACTGTGTGTCTACATCTGACTAGCAGGAAGCTTACGGGATGGCTCAGAACGATGGATGAATTTTGAGTTTCATTATATTCAGCATGTGAAGTTGTCAGAAGAAATGAGCGGTCTGTAAATACTGTCGTGCTTTTTGGAAAGTCTGAAACATACCCCGAAGGCAGGCAAAGAGGACAACAGGAAGCAGTTTGAAACTCAATTTGCTACTCCTGCCTAATGCCTCCATGAATGCTACGCATCGGAATGCAAGCAATTACAGTATAAGTAAAATAAAACCGTCCCTCTGAGTGAGCGGCGGATGCAGCATGTGCAACTGTTCAACTCATCAGTAGCGGTGCGTTCGTTCTTGAAAAAACCCGTCTGTTTGGGCACGAAACAGGAAGACATAAATTACAGGAAATCTGTCTTGGGTGGTACATTAACAGTAGACATTCATTATTAGTATGGAGGGTACTTTCAGTTGCTGGTCCAAGTAGACAATGATGAAACACTAAAGCCTGTATTTGGATACTGAAACATTTTGTTAAACTTCCACTGCTTCAGTTTGGTAAGAGACTGCAATTTCTAGGCAGGATGTTACTCTCGTTCTCACGTCATCAGTCAAAGGGGAATGGATATCATCCCGAAGAATTATTGGTGTGGATATGCCCGTCAGTAATCTCGTCCTCATTCTTACAAAGAATATGTACGGTATGTTAGCTCTCTAAATATATGCTGCGTGAGAGTGGATTGCTTAACGACAGTAGTGGCTATCGTTCTGAAACTAAATCAAAGAAGCTTACGGTTCTAGCTTATTACTGACTTTTGACAAGTAGGTTGTCAGAACACGACATAAAAATTCTATGAAGAACCAAGATATATGGGACCGCTGTATTATACTGCCCATGATATACCTCAGTTAATTTTTACACTGCAGATCAATGAAGCAAACTTCATCCTACGGCTTCCTAATAAGATTTATCCCCTTATTATCAGAAATGATCGTCGTTATTTTCGTGATGAGAAAAATATCGCTTGAATATAATATGGTCGAGAAATTGTGCACAAGTAATCAAGAAAACATTGCTCACGATTGCCTATAGAGTACACATTCGGACTGACTTTTCAGTCAAACCTTCCAGATCACTTTGTTCGGGAACAAGGGTTATGATACTCTACCTTTCATTTCATCAGACAAATCTCCGTCTATATATGAGTACTATCTATTTTACGAACGTTGAATGTTACTGATATTCAGTCATGATCTTAGTCATACTGACATTCGTATTCAGAATTGTTAGATAATGAACAGGTAGTTGCTGTGTCATTTCGCAGTATCATTTAGCAAATCCGCCATATTCGTATGTAACTTCCATGAAGCGGTACGCGACATAAGGTATGAAAGTTTGATCTGTATCACGTTAGATGCCAAACTTTAGAAATAATTCTAAAACAAAAGATAAGGCAACTGAGCTACTAACATACTGACTTTATTTACTAGACTTCGGTGTTCGCTTTACCACCAAGTAATTCACTATCAATGTTGACGCTTTCTATCATTTTTAACAGTTTCACGAGAGCCCGATTAACTAAGTTTTGAACCCGAATTTAAAATGGGCTACTATCAACTCATATAAGTAGTTTAATAAGACCATGCAAATTTCACCATAACCTATGTAAGCTACCAGAACCCACGAACGAATGCAAATTAGTTTTGACCTGCGGTTGGTTACCTATAGAAACGATGAGTGTGGCTAAGCAACCAAAGTCAGTTTAACTAAAGACTGTTATTCGCGGAGACTATGTAGCCAAATGGTGTTCTATTTTTTAGCGTCTCCGCAAACACAAGTTCACCAATCGTCGTAATACAAGTCGCTGATGACAGACGTATACATATACGAATATTTGTATGGAATCTAAACCCCACGGGACTATCATTGCCTGAAAGTTCGTTGCATATCAGTTTTCGTCTGAGTTTTACCAAACAAAACAACCCTGTGTGTTTGTGAAGCTGGACAGTTCGGTGTTACACTGAAACTGTGATTGACTGCATCCAAGTTAAGTAAACGATTGAGGGGAACAGAAAGTGACGAACGAGCCGTGGTACACTGAACACTACTTTTATAAACGTAAACATTCTGTCCTTAAGCATACTAGTGTTGTCACGCTATTTTTCATGTGAGTGCTATTTTCCCCGTTCTACAGAGCCAGCTAGAAAGAAAACAGCTTAATTCAACACCGTAAAGACAAGAGTGGCAACAAGAAGAGATACACAATTAACCTTCATAACCGTATCCAAAACGACAGAAAACCACCTGTTAAGGCGGATATCAGCAGATTCCAGAGCTTTTGTTTACTACACTATTTTCAATGATACATTGATTAGAGAATCCTTCAGTTGTTCTTAGATGGAAGTTCACTAATCTACTGCGTTGAGTATATGAGCTTCTGTTGGTGATTTTCTTCAATGGATGCACCATCTTTTTCAATCTGGAACAAACAGCAAGAAATACCTGCGCCAATTGTTTGAAACTGCTCATTGTTCTCTATTTTAAGGTGCTTCTCACCAAAGTGCTTCATGGACGAAAGCTTACGACAATTAATAGGAGAACAATGTAAACAACAAACCAGTGGTCTACATATTGGGAACTAGCTATTATAATCAATGATCTCGATCCTTTCAATTTAGTGTAGGCATCTGACAAAATGTAACAGCTGCTAATTCTTTTCTTCAAGAGCAACCACGACGTAAATATGTCAGTGAGTTGTATTGTCGAAATAAAGAAATCATTTCAGGAGATATCTGAAAGTATCGCACTTCCCTGCTTTATACAAAGTTACACTGTAGAAAGCTTTATCAAGACAGCAAGCAGACAGGCATTGCAGGATGTTAACACTTCGATTTATCTCGTCGGCCGCAAACTAAAAGCAAGCAGACTGAATAACAAGTGCGCTTGTCGTCAGTAGGTGAACAGAGGAAATTTTGAGTCAAAGGTTTCTATCATGGGAGATGGAGGGTGTTACTAGTTAAATCTTGTAGACACCATATTTACTGTATTTATCGGATTAAGGTGGCCTCAATGACGGCCAGAATGTTGAAGTTTCAGTGTCGTGGCAGCGCAGCAAACGACCCAGTTTGATCGAAGTTGTGATGATTCGGTGTTAACTTGGGGTAACTCCAGCTCACTCTCCCCTTAGTGAGGTAAATTGGCTTGACAGCTGCTAGTGTATGCAGTCGTTCAGTTGACAACCAAAATAACAGCTTAGAAGCGTTGTCTATAAATCAGCATTTTACCTCTTATTAATGTGATGATATTCTGTTACAGGTATGAAAAAATAGTATGTCCCTAATAAATCCAAATGGTCCATTCTGAATATGCACGCAAATAAGAATATCACGGCAACCGTGAAAACGGTAGTGTTGTTGAGCAAAGCTAACCTGATAGGCAACCTATGCATTTACAGTCTTCGTTCCACATCGTGTGTTTAGAACGCATACGTTCAGTAGCAGTGTGTGCGGATTCACCTGGATATACGAACTTCAGTGACTTGTCTATAATGCATTTTGATGCCTTATACTTTTTTTGTAGTTAGTAAAAAATTATGGATGAACGGTTGTGTACGGTGTAAATGTTTATAAAGTGTAGACAACATGCTTGTAGTGGAAACTTGCGTTTGATAGTCATTAAGTTTTAGATCGCACTTAGTGAGTTTACAAACAAGCATTTAATCAAGTTATTTTTGCATAAAAATTAATCCAGTTTCCACAGGTGTTAGATCGTTGAAAATTCCCAGGTAAAAGAAAACTGTCTAACAGCTTTTTGTGAATGCAGTCAAATGACATTTCACTGACATGCGCAGTTCTCGTTCTTAAATTCCTACTAACTGGTCAAAACAGAGAGAAAACATATATGACGAGATCTTAACATTTCAATTTACTCTGATCAGTCGCCAACCTAAAATCAGTGGTTGGTTCGTTCAGTAAGTATTTACAACCATCGATCATCTTCCGGATGAAGAAGTTGGGCAAACCAGTGTGCTAACCAACGTTATGATAAATCGGACGTATAATATTTACCTCAGAGTTATTCCACTCGTGTGTAGTTCGGATAAGCTATACGGTTATAGAGTATGCGATGCTTTGGATGCAAATGATTTTGCTGTTGACAGATCAATAAAGTGTCGTTCCAATAATAAATGTGTTCTCTGTCAACGTGTCTCTCATGTTTGTCAGCAATGTCTGTTAAGCTATCCCAACGGAATTTAGTGATATCAATCGTAGATACCACAGTGTTTTAACCAAGTCAGAACGTGATCAGTCTCAAGTGGTCGACCCATGTCGATCTCACTTCAACCTGGAGAAGATCTCTCAGATACTTTGTACAACAAAAATTGGGGACAACTGCTTGCGTAGACGGTACTGCTCGACAACTGCAAACCGCGTCTTTGTGTAGAGAAGGACCTGTTCTTTTGTTCCAGATTACCACGTTAACTTATGCGTTTCGATTTGAGTGTGTGCGTTTATTGATTTCATCGTTTAGCTTTACAACGTCCGTTCAACGTTTCTTTGTAGTCCCGCAGACTGCATTGTGTACCTGATGAGGTGTACCCACATAGGTTGGAGAGACACTGTGCAAAACTCTATTTCTGTCTGTTCAAAATTACTTAATCCGTTGAATTTAAGCAACTTCTGACAGGTTTACCTACAGTGACTCAATCGTAAGTAATGTGAGATCAACTGAACACTAATTGTTGTGCTCTGCCAAAAACCCCGATCTCCAGTGACAATGTACACGAACTCCAGCAACATCTGTGAGAGGAACTCGTGGTTGAAGTTCCGCCCTCATAACTAAATCCGCAGTGAGTGTTACCTGATGGCAAAACCATGATGAAATATCAAATGCGTTCAACAGTTATGATCCGCAGTAATTTGTTTAGCATTTGTCAGTTGATGTGGTTAGTTTTGAGGTTACCTTTTTGCATTTTAACTAAATAATGATCGACAAAAATTTTGTTTTTGTTATGATTTCCCACAAGTCAGCAACACTTGGTTTCTTCGTTGATACTGTCAAGTGGCAACCTACGTGTGAAAGTTCGGATGGCTTTATCAGGGAACCCGAAGGACAGTGCCAAAAACAATAACAAAACGGTCGGTTTCGTTCTCCTTTTAACGGAGTGTCTGGTTCATCAGCGGACATAGTGATTCCATTCGACGGCAATGCAGTGTGTGTGTTGTAAATTTACAATGTAATGACCAAAAACAAATTAAAATTGGGACTTGGTGTAATTAGTAAAATCTGAAAAACGATTCGTTTAAATCAGTTATTTCTCTGTTTGTTGCAAAGACTATTTGTGAACTAGGGGAGGGCTGAAGATATATCAGCACAGATGTGCGAGATAATTTTTTGGCGAGGGTTTTGCACTGCTACTGAACACTATAGAATGAACAGTAGGCGGATTTTGAGGTGAATGTGTTGAATTGGTAAAAAGCCAGCCGGCAGGTGTCCCACGGCTGCTGAGGGAAGAATAATGAGTGAGGTAAAATGGATGTGGCTTGAAGCAGAGTACTACCTGAGTGACTAATGCAACATACTGAAATCATTCACTGAAAGTCGTATAAATATCATAGGAAATACGAAGGTCAGCGAGAAAACAGGCAATTCAAAGCGAGTAGTTTTATATAAAGAAGGAAAACAGTTGGGTATTTCAAGCGAAGGACAGAAAAGTTGAAAGTTGGCAACGAGCTGCGGTTGAAATAAATCCTTATAAAATACGATTCACAGTTGATTAATGAGTTTAGGAACGAACACACTGACTGATTAAAGAGATATTCAAGTTGGGTGAGTGAAACAAACTGCTGGTCTTTAATTCCCAGAAAGAATGAAAGCTGGATGTAGAAACGTTGTAGAGCTTAACGTTAACTGATGGATTTTAGGCCATCTCACTGTCTTTGTGTATTCATTTTTTATACCTGGATCTTCATTGTTTCAACTGAAATCGCACTGTATAACAACATTATCAGCCTAGTTGTGTACGGATACCTTAAAAATAGAAGAAACTGTATGCTCTGAGATTGAGCTTACACTTCAACACAATTGGTGTGTATTGCTTATGTTTAACTACTAATTTTGGCCAACCTCTGATTCGTCTCATTTTTTTAAGACGTATGCACAACCTGTGTGCTGCTTAGTGATATGGGACAACCAGTTAAGCATGCTGATACATATTTTTGCTTGAGTCTTTATTCCACCCTTCACGTTGCCCTCGTAACAAAAACAAATAATTACGGATTTAACATAGCGGCTGTACAACACAGTCTTACGAAGTTTTTATCGTCCTTTCTTTCAGTCCGTTGTAATTTATCGATTATTTTTCCGTTGAATAATTCGTATAGCCATCCTGGTTAGTAAATGATTATCCATTTACTTAATGCGAGAATGAACTAACTTATTTTTGTTGCTGATAAACCACCGTACAGTCCGCGCAATTTATGTGAACGCTTGGATATTGTTACCTAACTATACAATCATTGGTGTTTGTTTCCGTTTGCTAGGCGTTTCTTCTCACGACTAAACTGGACACAATCAGAGCACATTTCGCCTAGTCAAATTAAGGTTTAGCCAAAACAAAACATTACGAAAGTTTGGAATAAACTTAGGACTTTAAAAATAAGTAAATTTGAAATTAATTTGTTCATCCGAAGTATAATCAAACTAAGACACAAAAGTTTTCATACGGTACAAAAGACAATGGATCGTTTATCATACCTGCTACAATAAATAATTATCAGGTCACAGTTGGTTGTTGGAGTCAATTTAATGCGTTCCGTCCAACGGAGACTGTGAGACTGTACAAGCGACAAAAACAGCTCAGACCCCAACACCCCAAACTTTATCAACCGTTATTCGATCGGCGTGACCTGAACGCTAAAAAGAGTTCACGTCTCATGAAACTTGATGAACAGTGATATAAGGACGGTAAGCTGTGTGGCTAGGGTATATTGCTAAGTGGTGTAATGATTCATACGGAGTTCAAACACGATATCCATATACGCCGCACTACAAAAACTGCAAGACCAACTTCGTGTGTAACTGACTGAGATGATAGTGACAGGATATCTGATACTCGTTTGTTCTTAAGGAGTTACAGAGGAAATCCCGAAAAGCACCAGCAACTAGACCACAATGTCACCTCCTGGATATGCCTTCCAAAAATGCACGTATTTGTTGTATTAGTGGACTGCATGTTATGTGTAACAGGAACATCTGTCTGGCGACAAGTCAATGGTCACCGTGATCTAGACGTTACCTGGATGAATCAATGACGCGCGAGTTGGTAGACAACCATATTCACCTCTAACAGAATTAATCAATAAAGGCAGATCACTCCTCATTTCGATGTCTTATGGTACAGCGTTTGGCATGTTCCACGGTGATGATAGTTTTGATTTCATGCAAATGCATTTGAGCGTATG
>LUCH01001107.1:118916-132239 GCA_013368495.1 Paragonimus heterotremus
CGTTTATCATACCTGCTACAATAAATAATTATCAGGTCACAGTTGGTTTTCGGGGTCAGTTTAATGCGTTTCGTCCAACGGAGATTGTGAGACTGTATAAGCGACATAAACGACTCATTCCCAACACCCCATACTTTATCAACCGTTATTCGATCAGCGTGACCTGAACGCTGAAAAGAGTTCAGGTCTCATGAAACTTGATGAACAATGATATAAGGACGGTGAGCTGTGTGGCTAGAGTATATTGCTAAGTGGTTTAATGATTCATAAGGAGTTCAAACACGATATCCAAATAGGTCGCACTACAAAAACTGCAAGACCAGTTTCGTGTGTAACTGACTGAGATGATAGTGACAGGTTATCTGATACTCGTTTGTTCTCAAGGAGTTACTGAGAAAATCCAGAAAAACACTAGCAACTAGACCACAATGTCATCTCTTGGATATGCCTTCCAAAAATGCACGTATTTGTTGTATTAGTGGACTGCATGTTATGTGTAACAGGAACATCTGTCTGGCGACAAGTCAATGGTCACCGTGATCTAGACGTTACCTGGATGAATCAATGACGCGCGAGTTGGTAGACAACCATATTCACCTCAAACAGAATAAGTCAATGAAGGCAGATCATTCCTAATTTCGATATGTCTTACGGTACAGCGTTTGATATGTTTCACGATGGTGATAGTTTTGATTTCATTCAAATGCATTTGAGCATATGAATTATCACTATATGGTCTCCGGGATAAAGGTGTACTAGGGATCATTTCCTGACGCATTCATTATTGCATGCAGTCAAAGTTTAAAACAGTAATGTTACTCAATTCCATATTCGGATTCAGGTCTAACACAATGACGAAGCATTCGAAGTTGAAATTGGAAAATGTATCAAATATTCCCATGCAGACTGCACGGATGTCAACACGTTAGTATTCTCAGTTAAATACTAGAATGCTGAAACGGTCCATATTCGTCTATTATAAATTGATAAAGCCTCTTATAACGTGGACAGAAAAAAAGTTTTATGAACAACTTAGTCTCCGTGATTCTGCTGCATGAAACCGGTATCAAGATAACTTTTAAATGATAAATTATGTCCTGACAAATAATCACATGGTGACCATTAGGGTTATATTAAAGTAGGTTTCAAGCGATGAACTGAATACTCCGACTTGTGGATCAATAACCATTTCTAACTTTTGTAAATTAAAGATTGTTTTGCCACTAATAATGTCAAATATGAATGATAATGTGGTATTTCGATAAAACAATGTTCCAATATTTCCCAAGTTAAATGAAAGGATCTCTTTTCTAAAGGAAGTCAATTGCTATTCTAATACGTCCGTGGTCAAAGTCTAAAGTAACTAACATATTCACTCGAAAACATAACTGTCTTAGAAGCGACTGATACACAGAGGAGATGAAGAATGCTTCAAGGTCAAAATCGAACTCACATCCAGTTTGTTTCCACAGAACACGTCTAAGTTAAGCATCTTGATCTTGAAATGGAACAGCAGGGTACACCTCACCAGCATCCGCCGGATAAGCATTTGCTGGTGTAGTATAATAAGCAAATTGTGGTCAGTTTTGTGACAGTCCTGACCGACTCATGAACAACAGTCAGAACCAGGTAAATTGTTGTTATTATGACGTGTGATAAAGTCAGTCGACTGGGAGTGAAAAACGAGTACAATACAATGCATTATAAAACAAGAGTAGTCTGCTACTTCTGTCGCCGATGTGCAGTGTGACGCTGCAACTATTGATGCTCACCTTCCAGAGGACAGTTCATGACTAATGTCATAATTATATGGAATTATCAGAGAGTATGCCTTTGCGCCCTTACTCAGACCCTCATCCTAGCCTTGGAAAAGGCAGGAAATATATTTACTGTGTGATTGACTGAACACATATTTACGCCTGGCGACTTTTTGACCTTGAATCGAGGCTGATAAACCTGATAAGTTGACAGGCTAAAATTATTTGTATGAAAAGATGAAATCAAAACTGAACACATTATAAACGGATTTTTACGCCATTTTTTGACTGGCTTTTGAAAAGTCAGAACTGTTCACCAACCATAGACATTAAGTTCTTGGTATTTGTTTGTTATACCCCTACACTCAAAGGATGCCAGTTCGAATAAATACCAATGGTTAACCATCTGTTCCCAACACAAACCCCAGCTAGATAAACGAGACAGAAAATGACCCTGAGTGGACCAAACCGTTACAATATTACCATTGCGAGAGTATCTATCAAGACTGGTGCGGACAGAGTGAGAATTCAGGTTGCCATTTCGCTAAATCAGCAAACTGCTTCCGGAAATGTATTCACGTTTACAATAAAGGAAATAATTCTCACCGAATTGATTTTACTCTGTCACATGGTCGAATACTTGCAGCTCGATCGTTTGGAAATGCAATCCACTGAGCTATCTCCTGATTGCCTGGTTGTTCCTTCAGTTGCTCCAAAAATGCTCTCCAATCTCTTTGAACGTGTGCAGGGAGACCGAGAACAGATTGCGCACCCGTGTGTCCGATTAAAGCCATCCGAGGACATGCAGTTTTTGAACCGTATTTAACTAAATCTGTACCTATGCCCACCTCATTAGTTATCAGCGGTACGATTCCTGTGAAGGATCAATAAGTTGATAAAAATAGAAGCGAAACAGGAAAATATATGTTTCACACGGATTATCTCGCCTTAAAAATTTTGATTTCTTTAAAAAATCTGAGGACACTTATGGGAACATCCTGATGAAAAAAACAGTGGCTTTATGACTTTTTACTTGGGTTGGTCCAACCAATGAGGTGTGCCTAACTGAAGGATCCTCTATATGAAATTGTGGAAAGACCTAGCTTACCAGTTAACATGAAGAAGGCAAACTTGGTGGGTAACACGTCAGCGTATCACAGAACCAGATGACAAAACATCCGGCTGCTGATAAGTAATAAAACCTGCTTGATATTTACCCAATCAAACTCACAATTGATCTAAACGTTTGCACTAGGCCAGAATTTTCAGTCAGTCTGTTACGAACAGATGTAATGTAGTCAAGCGTCACTCTCTCTATGATTCGTTAGTAGCGATTGTTCTGGGCTAGGGTGAAACTCCGATCCACGGTCTTATGAGACAACTATACTGGCCACTGGTTCACTAATCTTACTATGAATACGACCAGATCGTTATTCAAACGCTAAGCCGTGATCGTAATCCAGCGAAGCTGGAATTGTTAAGTCGCCATGAAAGGACTCACAATAACTCTTCTACTAACCTCAGTAAGTTTTACCAAGGGTGTCAGTTTTCATTTAAGGTGTAATCGCAAAACTCTTTAAACTTGCTGAGTTGTTTACTGATCACCCGATTACTTATAATGATATCTGAGTACTACTCACAAACGCATATAGCAGAGAGTTCAGATTTGCCAACTCGGTTTTGCCTGATTTAAGGTCACTGGTGCAGCTAAGCTGTCTCGAGAACGTGTACCTGGAGTTCAATTCTTAGACGCTAATGATATATGTCACATACGAGTTCAAACAAGAGCGATACTCTAGTCTAATGCTTTTTGTCGAAAGTGGCTGGAAGGAATATTTGCCCGAGTGTGAACGCTGCAACTAAAATACGTAAAATGACTGAATAAACGTTGGCCGTACACATAACAGGTCTGTCATACTAAAAACGATACGTCCGTGAAACTAATATATAATCGTTCCAATCAGATACTAAATAACCTGGCACAGCGCCTAAACGGTTGTCAACTCATCTTGAAGCTAACCTGTTAGTTTAATATCGATAACCATCTGCTTTATCCAGGCATACTAGTAGGTCACCGGAAATATGGCCTTAATAAAAGGGTCGCCTATAGAAAATCCTCCCGTTTCGGTGACCACCTGACATTCATTAGTTTCAAAAACCCGATCCATCTTAAACGCGCACTAAAGAATACACTACCCCCCCAAGCGTAACATGAATTTTTACAAAGGAAAGTCTTACAAGGAAAGTAGACTTGATCACATCCGTACTACAATCTAATGGTTACCTCTAAATGATTCGTAGAAAGAAACAGTAGGTCGTAACCTATATCCAAACAGGTGGTCGCCGTGAGAAGAAGGGTTTATGTGCAAACGTCTTTGGAAGCTGAATAAAGTGTGCACCAAAGTAATCAATGACTAACAAATTTGATTAGACAAACATTTAACGCAACCGAACTACGTGTATCAGCTATGGTCCAGAAACTACCTGTGTCTTTAATCAAAGGAAATCGGCTTGTCAGTGCTATCTCATCCTCTGTCTAACAGTTTATTTGCAACTGTAGAGAAAATTCCATAGACAAAACCGATGAATGCTTGGCGTCCACAGTGGAGGAACATTTATTTAAGTGGGTGCAGAAGTCCGTGTTACCGGAGAACGACAATATTGTCAAAACACACAAGTAACTTGTGTCCGCAGTCACTAGACACGTCTTGAACGTTGGTCACATTATTGACCAAGGATGAGGATTATTGAAGCAGTCACGATGAACGGACTGAAATCGACGTTATGTGTTCAAAAAAACTGTTCGTCAACCTGACTCTATCCTGGACTTAGTAATCTTTACCAACTCACCGGCTGAATATTTACCCCTTAAATGCTCGACATAAAATGTCGATTCGTGTTACCGTAATTTTAATACTGATGGGGCAGTACGAATTGTCTGCATTTACTATCCTCTGCGTTCCAACTAGCTAGTTCAAGCGTCTGAAGGAAACCAACCGTTCCAGTCCTTTCAAATGAGTTAAACTGAAATCAGATCTGCCCCGTGAATTTAACCCAGACAATTTATGTTTCATAATTCCAGGGCTAAAATGAAAGGATTTCGACTGGCTTCAGTTCCGCTTGGTCCGTTCAGTTACCGCAGACAGGCGGGAAATTGCTTCGAACTGAAAACAGTGTTGAGAGTTAAGTGTGTCAAATATTTTGTATTGGTAATAGGTAATCAGGACTAGTTAACAATGCTAGGTCAGTGATAACAGTATATTCATCTGGTTCCGATTCACTGAGTTTTACAAATACTTGTTGAGTCCACACTCATTCTGAGTGAATAGGCATCTTTTTTGCATTTTTGTGCTTCATAATACCTAGCTTTCACATTATACCGTCCATTCATTTAGCCATCATTCCTCACTTGGCCGTGCGTGCAAATCACTTTCGTTTATCTGATTCAGCACGCTTCCACTAATTTCAGCATTACAGCCGACAACTAACAAAACGTTTAATGGGCGACTTGATTGTGGGAAGTTAACTTAGGAATCACGATTTAGCCTCAATGCGATCGATGGAAGAGTTTGATCTGGAAAGTCCTAACATGAACGATTCCTTGGCAGTATAGGTGTTCCCTTTATACAGTTTGAAGTTGGATCAATCCAGTGTACGGATGCTATCTGGCTAGCTAAAGTGACACCACCATCAGTGACTTGTGCTACAAAAAGTTACAGGCGGTTGGACTGGTCACATATATCCGAAGGAAAATGTGTAGATCTCCCAATACAGACTTGCACGGGCACTTAACTCATGTCACCAGACTGTCTTTAGCTTGTTAAATTAACATTGATTAATTCGTTATCTCTTTTGGAACCGATATGTGGTGCACATCGTACTGATTTTAGTCAAGTAATCCATAAGATATATATTCAGGCTCGTGTTAAAATGGATAAACTGATGAACTGCTGGTAGTTAGCAGTGATTGTCTGGGGGCAAGGGATCGATAAATGAATGTATGCACACAGAAGTATAACCAATATATTGTCGTGTCTTGAAAGATATTACGCGCGTAGTGAATACGACGCGTAAAATTGTACACAGACTAGGAATAACCGAACACATATTTGAGGCTGATGACCGTCTGTGACAAATATCTGGTTCACCAGCTAGTAACTTTCCACCAGCTGGTGCTTGAAAACATGACACCAATTAAGTGATTTGTGAAAATAACTTACAGGAGAACGCACCGTTTAGTTATGTTGGTTCATCATCTGATATATGCGGTTGTCTAATCATTATCCTAGTTCTGACCGTGTGGTTTATTATTCTTGTCGTCAGTTTAGTTGTGATTAATATAAGGAAACCTCAATCTACCTGCTTACCAAGTTGCTTACTCATTAATATTAGGTGTGGTCACCTAACATACCCGAGCCGTGAAGCGTCTTATCAAACCGTTTTACTCCCGTACGTGGTTTCCATGATTCACCCATATGACCATACCCGCTTGAACGTTTAACGTGTGGCAAAATGTTAACTTTTGAAACAGATCTAACTGAAGGGGTAAAACAGGCCCCGCTTTATACAGCTGAAAAGATATATTCGAAATTCACTAACACTTGGCACGTAACTCTGTAAAGCAAACCAATAAAAGTCGAGATAATGTGGTAATGGAACTCTCAGAGAGAAGTTTTCTTATTCGTTTGAGGCTCAGAAATAACCACTATGGAGTTCTGTGTCATAGACAAAGCAACACCCACTACTACCCTTGGCTCTCATATTCAAATAAGTTTTTCAGCCAGCCACCTTCAAAACGGAGTTCTGGAATAGGCATCTGCTGTTTACAGAATTCGTCAAATCTTTGTTCAAATAGAAATAAACCATGGTCCACATTCCCAATAAACAGTTGTGTTGGCTTCTACTTTAGTAATCTCACTGTGAATGCAAGTAAATTTTCTCGACTAAATACTCAGCCCTACTCGTGTGAGTGAAGCCTAATTTGGCCAAACGTTTCGACAGCGGTCGCAGTAGGTCTTCCGGTAACCTTAGTGGATGATCTTACGAGTAAATCCTCTTTAAAAGTTGAAAACACATAGATCAACTCGTGCATTCCTTACGAAGGACTATGGTTAAGCGTTTGCTAGCGCCTGGTGCCGTGGTCCACAAGGTTGCTTCCAGAGAACAAGACTGTTCAACTGCCGGTAGTGACAAAGATACGTATTGCTGACGGCTCTAACAATAGGTAGAGTCAGACCTGGCGCGTCTATAAGAGAGGAGCTGAGTGAATCATATAGGTGAAGACGAAGTCCATGATCACTCTTAAACAGTAGTTAGTTCGTATCAACCGAAGTCAATAACACTTATCACATCACTTTATTCTACGGTGTTTATCTTGTTACAGCTAGGAAAAACGAAAATTCTGATCAAAGAAGATTAATTACTGTGCTTACTGCAAAATGCGCACACAGTAACAGCTTAAATCACTTTATAGCAAGTTGATCACAATTTTACAGTCAAACTAGAGCTGCGATACATTCGGTCGCGAACCACGTGAATACAGCATGAGCTGCAATGTTAAATTACTGAATCTGACGGGTTGCCAAATAACAGAAGCCTTCCATAGAATTGATCTTCGATGTCGTCTGCAAAGTGATAGGCAGCTGACTCGACTTACTTATGGCACTTTAACGACAAGCACCGCCTGAAAACGGAATCATGGGCAAACATTAGACTGCTGTTCTCGACACCTATAGTGGATCGTGCTCACCATTTGACTAGCAAACTTTTTGCACCCTCTTTTTGGGTCGTGGTTAACGCATGCTAGTCAGTAGACCAACCACAACGGGATGATCAACTCTGGCCTGTGGAACATGGAGAGTATAATAGCTGAGAAGATTGAAAATACCTCCCAGTTAAACATGGCAGGTGCTATACATTGGTGTTGTTCACGGCTTTCTGTATAAATTACCTTGTGATCGCAAAACTTTCTCCACGAGTAGGTACTTTCTGGCAGTCCGGGTTCAGTATGTTATTGAGCTGCTTATCCTGCGTTAACTTCATAGTTCGATATGAAAGGAAACTTCGCGTTACCTATTCTGTTACCTCGATCACTTATTTACATGCAAGTATACGATTAGTTAACCGGTTTATCGCTAAACAAACCCGCTAAGGTATAACGTGATATGATGATGTGTCAGTAATTTTCTCATAGGTAAACCAACACAAATAGACTTCACGGATTGCACAGACTTTTCTGTTCACAAAAGGAAAAAGGTCCTGACATTGTAACAGAATTAAAAACTAGAACGTAGAAGAGAAGGCAACTGGGGAAGGAGTCGGTGACCAACGTACACAGTGACGAGTTGTCTAAAGTCATACAATTTTCACGCGTAGCATCGTCAGTTGTACTCTAGCGTGATGTCCGTTACGCAACCGTACAACAAAACGACATAAAAAGCTAGCAGTCCGACGTCTTGAATCATCCTAACTAAACATGCTGGTGGATCGCGACCTTTGTTCACACTCGGCATGATATGCTCATGCTATTAAACCTCTGAACAACCATTCAGTCAACTAGTATCGTTCCTGGTTGAGCTCGACTGATGTTGCCGCCTCTGGTGCATCACCAACTGGACTGCTGTTTCATTCCAACTATCGTACCACAATACAAACTGGTTTGGCCCAACAATACACAATAAGTGCTGACATGTACACATCTGGGAGACAAAATTTTCGATCAAAGTGACTGACAGCAGGGCAGGAAGTCAGTTACTGTTGCTGGACATGTTTCAATCATTGGACTGGTCGTGCAGGATTTAGACCCAATGAAACGATGCTCCAGACTGGTGCTATAGCAGACAGAATCAATAAATGGGTGGGAGCAATAGCAACATCACCTTGTCAAACAGTCACTCGCTTATTTTTGAGATTACACGTGCCCGTCAGGAATGTTATGAGACAGTATTTGAGAACCGATTATAAGAATTACACAGTCCAGTTGGCAAAGTAGTGTTCACTTGATTTTCCTATAAAATGAATACCACTGCTTGAGGAATTTAATGAACAGACTCGATAATTTGAAAATGACTTTTTAATACAAACAAAGTTGACTCACTTACCTGGATTGAAACGTACAGACGGTAGAATTTTCTCCGAAACACAGGCACCACGAAAAACAAGAGATGTTTCGTAAATTACATGTCTATCAGTTTTCTTGCCTGCCTGAGGATCAATCCTGCTGCCCAAAGCCAGGACATGTTGGTTCGTTTCAAAATATCCTGTAAGGATCGCGTCGTCGTAGAGATTTTTAGGTAGGTGAATAAAACTGAGCTTCAAATTTACGGTTAAAAAGCACATTAGAAATGACACTTTTGTCACTGTTCACTCTAAGCACTTCCTAAAGTTAACATTGAAAGTAACAATTAAACCACACTTAATCTGAGAATTCCCAACAAATTCGTCCTATTGTTTTCGGGAATTGAATTCTATAGGGATACTACCTTTTTTTAGAAAATTGTTTTCAAAAAGTGTGAAAACAATGATCAATAGTTGAAAAGGTGCGATGAATTTCACATGTTCATCTGCATTGAATGAGTTTGAAAATGGTTACCGCTATTCCCAATGTATGCTCTTTGCAATCATAACCAATATATGCTACCCCTTGTTCAGTGCAGGGCTACCATCTTCTCACATGTGAACAGTTACCAAACATCTTGCTTGAAGCGGCAGTTTAAGGCGTTGATAAGTAGGCTGCCTATTTATCACACTCGATGATCTGAGCACGCAGGTTGGTCAGTGTGTGTGAATGTGCCGACATACCCCACGCTAACAGTGCATTCAGACATGAACTCTTCAAAACACAATAATCCTGAGGTAGATGTTTAACATTTAACCCGTGAAACTGATCTGTTTCCGACAGGTGTTATTGCTGCTGGTTTTGAATCAACCTAGGTCAACTAGACCTAGTCCGAGGAGGTAACAGTTGCCGCCAAAATATGGGGGGGCTTTGGAATTTTGGTTTCAATAAATCTCACAGCGAAGTGTTCATTGCACCTTTTGTTGCAGTCATCCACTCTAATCTTTGGAAAATAACTAACAGTGTCGCATCGACTATCTTGTAATGGTGAGGAACACTCAATGCAATGATAATTTTGATCGCTAAGTCAGACATAAGACAGTGATGTTGCTTGGCCCATATCACAACTGATTTTGGTAATGAGAACAGTATTTCTACGAATTCAAAACAACACAGTCCAAAAAAAGTTGTTGCTAAACCCAACGACGAAGGTTTTGTAATCTAGTTCACGGAACGCGATTGATCATTAGTGGTGAGCGGTGATTATGCCGCGAAATGAACACGTTGAATTTGTTTGACAGCAAACTGGTGGACAACGCACAGTAAGTGAAATTAAAATAAGATTTACGAAGAACAAACAAGCTGATTTTCAAGCTAATACTTCAGAAGAAAGTCATATTATTGTTTTTCAGTTGGAGTGCAATGTTTTCGTTCAGCAGTCTCTGGTTTACATAATACATGCAAGGAAACGATAGCAAATTTTATTATCTCTGGAGAAAGTACACACATTTAGACTTTGAGAAGGCTTGGTACTACGTTAACAATTCAAACTGAGGGATAACGAAAGAGGGACATTTTTAAAATGAACAAGGCTGCACCGATGTTTGCATGCTTCCGCAAAGTGGACTCATTTTGGTGGTGGAGAAAGTAAGTCAAAGAAGAGTTATTATATGACTAGTCGCAGTCTTGCTAGTTTATGATTTGGATGCTGAAAAATTGACGTTTTCGAAAATGATGGTATTAATAGTAATAGTCCATAATTTCTTGTATGACTTAGGAATAAGACAAAGTTGGTCTGCTTTCGGCAGGTATTTCAATTTAGGATTACAAGTAGGCAAGGAAACATTAACTCTCCTTAATGTCTCACTGATATCATCAAAGCAGGTCGATTTGCCGTTTTTCTGATTTGTTGCATTCGTGAAATTAAAAACCCAACGGCTGTTAAGTCATTGGTAAACCATGTTGCGTGAGACTCAATTTACAGTTACATAGCTATGATAAATTTTTGCAACGGTGTAAGGAGTGTCACCTATAAAATGAGACTGTTGTGTACCAGACGTGAACATATTCTCCTATATCCGGATGTTCTCAGAGCATATACGAAAAGGAACGTTAAACCGTAACGTTGTTGGAGGGTGACAGATGTAGGTTTCTTTGATTATCGCATGGGTAAGTTAGGTGCATTATTAAAGCCAATTTATTTAAAAACACCAGTTTCAAATATCTAGTAAACATGATACAATCAGTCCAGTAGAAGCAACAGATGAACAAAACCATGGCATCATGACTATCGTAAAATTACAAATGAAAATACCTCACTTCATAGTGTGTCAAAATAGCGAACAGACCACCATCAAAACATCCCAATTTCCTATTTTCTAATGACTGCTCCATAGACCAGCTACAGCATGGTGAGTCATAAACAAAATTGCTAGCGTCAGCAACGTTAAGGTTAAAGCTCTATCAATTTTGTGCGGTTTTCAGTGGAAAACGGTAAGTCTTTCAAGGCAAGGTAATACTTGAATTGAGATGCTCATTCTTGGGGAATCCTTCAAGAAACATTAAGATTTAAATTAACAGGATTCCAGTAAATCAGTGACTCGATTCGTTTCAGCGCGCGAAGGCGGACTTTCTGGAAAGCTTACCACAAGCTAATTAGGCTTACCGTATTGTTTTGGCACAAATTCAACAGATATCATCAGCTGACTATTCGGTTTGATCACACCGGAAGCAGGTCGGGGAATAAAGTGAGCCACACGTGGCAGTGTGTAACGAATCGGCAGCTCCTTCGCCTGATTCAGCAAGCGGAATTCCATGCGGCGAGATTCGCCGACTTTGCATTTACCAAAATCAATCATGAGTCGATTTCCTGGCAATTTTGCTGTGAACATATCACCATGGACATCATGAATGGTGGAGGAGAGAGACTTGCGGCTGGTTATTACTGAGTTACTGTTTGCGTTTGGCTGCATGTCTTCTACTGCCGGTTTTATGGCCATTTGAACAGGAATGAGAGTTCCGGTTACGATAACCTCCAGAGTTTGAGGACCATCGTATGTCTGTGGAGAATCGTCTTTGGACAACTTCGAGTCATCTGTGTCTAAATATCAGAAATAAATGAACAGACTATTTAGTTCTCTGCAACTGTGAGGATAGTTCTCCGAACTTCAAACTGTGTTGGCGTAGTGTAAATTGAACTATGAATAACTCCTTTTGAATAGATATTTACATTTGGGACATGTGTATAATGCAATTTCAATCTCCCATGCGCTCATCTAAGGGAAACACTACTTATTTGATAATAGGTGATCCGCTTGAAATATAAACTCTGATAAGCCGAGATATTTTCCGGTTTTGCCAATGAATATCATATGCAGCAGGAACGACCGAACTACCTAAATGTTGGAAATAAACAAATTTTTTGATCAGTCACCGAAATACACCAGGTCCTTTTTGTCACTGGAGGTTGGTGGCATAATTCATGTAGGCTAAAGCCACCTGACATGCTGACACATCTGAATAGATTCGTTTTGTTGTGTTCACACAAGACAGCTGACCTGAGAAGAAGTAGATTAGCGCCGGAAACGAACTACGTATGTAAAATTATGCTGATTCAGCCGTACACAAATTGATTAGCGTCCACGACCAACAACACAGAGCTGGTTACTTTGTTTCTCATAACTCGGCTCATTTCAGATCCCCTCACATCAGTATTTCTTCCTGAATGTTTTCACGGATGACATGATGGAAAATTGTCTACAGCGCTCAAAAACTGAATTGGAGATCTCCCACCAAGTAAGAAGCTGACCGAAGTTGTCTACATTGGCGATAGGTTGTTTGAAAACTTCTAAATGATGCACACGAATTTAGTCGATGTTTCGCAGTATGGTAAGTACAGTACAGTGCTTCTGCAAAGCTGTAGGCTGCAATAACACACACTGAGTGTTAGATACTGAAGCTGTGGAAACTGTGCACCAGTTCCTGTAGCAATAAGGTGGCATCTGTATTACTGAAGGTATGGGAAGTGAAATGGGGTTCGAAGGGCGACGCGATCGTAATCACTGTAGATAATCTCTGGTGACAGCGAAACATATCTCATAGACACTAAGTCCACGGGTACAAAACACCTGTTTTTAGAACGATGTTACCCTGCGACTGCGAATGATGAATTGTCAGAGTGGAAGACTTGGATCATTTTCAGAGAGCTGGTTACGCTTGAGTACACAGACCTCTACGCACTGGTGAAGTCATCTTTTCTGATAACTGAACGTTCACAATATAAATGCTGGGCTCGGCAAACAGTCGATCCTCTGAACCTTCAACGGAAGATACCAAACCCACCACTTTTCTCAAAGATTAGCACTTGTATCATGGATGATGCCTGATTTTCAATTACAGCTCGGTTGTTTGGTTTTCAAAATGTTTGTATCTTGATGTGTAAAGTTTGGAGTTAAGCAAAAGGTCTTTGTATATTGAGCTTTATTTCTTGCGTTCTCTTGAACTTTGGAA
>LUCH01001108.1:0-13941 GCA_013368495.1 Paragonimus heterotremus
AAAACTTTAATATCATTGAATTTTCAGAAATTTTTGTATGAAAGGATACCGACTCTGGGTTCCAAGCACTTTTCGGTTGGCTCGTTTTTGAGCGCCACCGAGTGGGCTGTAGCCCATCTCGCGTTTCTCTTCTTTTTCCTCTTTGTTGTTGCTGTTGGTTTCAGACTAGGCTAGAACTAACTACTTATCATATTTCCAAATACTGCTGGAAATATACGGTTTATTTCCAAACCCCCCTGTGTTCTCTAGTTCGATGCCTGTTGGGACAACGTTTAGAGTGTTCTTCGGGAAAGGCGTATAAAATGGTTAGTGGACGAGTGTCCAGCTCCTGCCTACTTTTTCATTGCAGGTGTTTCAAAGACTGCGAGAGGGTGGAGATGAGCCATGAGGCTCCTCAAACAATTTGATATTTCAAATAGCGTCTTGCTTTCTAAGTGCAAATCTTCGGAGCAGATTCGATTTCCCCAATTTTATGGTCCTCATGTCGGGGTGAGAAGCCGTTGCATACGTGGGATCGGAAGATGACTGAATCAAGTTCCGATGTGGACGATTAACAGCAAAGAGAAAGGTGGCGTCGGTTATGTTAGCCTTATTGCTTTCTTCGCAATTGGTAGGTTATGTCCTGGCAGCGTATATCGGTGAAACAATGCGGCGCGAATGTGGAGTCTGTTAGCTGTCACCAGACTTTTGTATCGTTTTAATAAAAGGATTGTCCTACACCGGCATGGTGATCATTTCAACCCTCTAACTTCCACCTGCGGACTCCTGTCACCTACAGCTTGAAACACGAACTCACATTTGGGACAAAATCAGGCACGACTGAGAAACGGCTGTCCAGGCGGTTACAACGAAGGTTAGCGTTCAATGGGTTCATCATTATCAAAGACGTCAGTGGCTCGTGCTGATGAGAAACTAATATACAACCATGAAGAAGAAGGCAGACATCAACCATGGGAAAAAGAGGAAAAGGTGGCATATCATCAATTAAAGACAAACGTCCATACTCGTGAATACAACACCAAGTCACCCAACAATTTTCCACACTTCATAGGCCTGAGTAAATTTAATAAGGTCGGTTGAAGGTACAACCATACATACCACACATTGATGGCACTTTAACAACCTGGCGAGTGACCGTGTGGGACTGGATGATTTATGTATAATTTTGAATGGTGCGACAGCATTCAAACAAACGTCGGTCACAGATCATTTGTTGTGGTGGCCGGACATAACAGGCCACCTGGCACTAACATGGTTGAGACTCAGTAGAATACATATTGTCCGCATCCATGAAGAAAATACCTGCGCATGTTCCAGCGGATTACACAGATATTTTGTGCTTTTCTTGACTTCTTGAGAGCGACAGCAACCAACGATCGAAGGAATTATAAGTGGTTGTTGACCATTATGGAGCAGCATTTTCATTTTGCTATAGAAACTGCGGAGATGTCTGAAGTTGGTTTGAAGGCGTTTTTAACTCCCCAGCAAACACATGGCCGACTCCAAGGTGTTGACCAACATCCGGCCAACGCTTGGCCACACAGTATACGAATCAGATAAGAAAAATAACTAGTATTCAAATGAGTTGTTAAAAGTTCCTAAAACAAATTATCATATCCATAACTTTTAATCCAAATGGATTCACGACTACAACAATTTTGCGTACGTTTGTTTTAATCCGTGCCTTCATTAGGTGCACGTTAACGGTTTCATTCTTTTTTTGTACGTGATAAGTTCGGCTGCGTTGCATCGCTTGCAGTCTGTGATGACCCACAGTTTCGTTGAAAGCTTGGTAAGTGCGTTAAATTTATTTTATTGTATAAGCTTCTTTGTTCCACCTTTATTAACGGTAGTTTACATAAATTACACGTAATTCGCTAAAAAATTGTACTTTCCAGGAAGTGGAATTTGCACAAGTTCAATGGAATTTCTTACATTATTCCGCATGCATTAGTGAGTGAATCTTTCATTTTCTGAAACAACTGTAAGTTCTCTGTCAGATTGTCGGAATACTTTATTGTTGTACCTTGCTTATTAGCTTAGGTATTCCCCTTCTAATGCGCGCTAATAGCTTGTTTCTTTTGCAGGTTTCAAAGTATGGAACGAATATTAAGCTCTTGCAGATATCGCCAAAGAACAGGATGTTTCTTCTTACGTGGTACCTTCTGTTAACTGCCTGCAATGTTACTTTTATAAAAAAGATATTTCGTTGATCACAACGGTTTTCTCAGTAATTCCAAGATTTACGAATTTTGTTGCTCGATTCTTGAAATCAGACGGTAGCTCTCATCGTGGTTGAATATATTAGGCGCTCAGGAAACACTAGGGGAACGGTTGTGCTAATAGGCATCGTAAAATTAGGTAAACAGAACGCTGTTAAATTTTTTCGCTGGTCGACTGCCTGTCTAGCCAAATTGGAGTCGGACTGACTCCGGTATTTGATGCAGGCCAGATTTGATCCGACTGGTGGCCAGACACGCTCCGGGCCGACTCCGTTTTGTTTGCTGGGTTTCTTGTGAAGTATAGTTTGGGTGGTATGTCCGTTAATTGTGCAGCTCGTCCAGAACTTCTCAAGGTTTCTGTCACTTCTCAGGAAGGCGCATTTCGCATTCCTGAACAAGCTTTTTCATAGGCAGTGACCTATCTCAGGTACAAAGTGGTCTCAAACTGGAGGTTCCGTAAAAGAAGGTAGAAGTGAAATGGAATTATCAGGCTCATTCTAATGGTTTTGTGGTACAATAACAGATCCCGATGTTTCGGGATAATCGTTGCAGATGGCTTAGTGAAGTCAGCTTCGGTTTCTCTATTCGCCCTGTACACAAACAACTTACATTGCAATGCCAGTCTATTACCCACTCTTTCACGGTAACCTTTACAAAGTGCATTTATACTGATGCTGTCAACCTAGGTAGCATGCTGGTTGAATTCCGTGGATCATGTTGTAATGCATAGACCCCCATAATCGCAATCACTTAGTGCTGGGAAACTATGTTTCACTAAATCGGGGATCGACACTGATGGCACAACGTTTTTCCTCACAGACGGCACAGAATACAAAAGTGGCTGGTTGGCTGCCCATGTTCATATTTCGTTGCAGACCTACTTGATGTTCTTGCTGAAATAATGTGGGTCGTTGAGTGGTAGAAGTAATCTGTCGCCATTTAACTTCAACCCAAAATGGGAAAAATTGCTTTGGGGCGAAATAAGGATTTCGACCTCTGAGCTTTCCCATGCACTGTTGATGGACGGCCTGAAAATTTTGGAGGAAACTCCTCCAACCTTATCTTATATAGGGCCCGTGTGCTAAATACCAACGTGCTTCTTCAGTAATGCAGAAGCGTCAGACTTCATTAATCATATACTGGACTCAAACCGCTGGCATAAATACCGGAAACTTTGGTTGTTGGACCACATTTTTATTAACTAAGAAGCAATCGCTGACAACTTCGAATTACTGTAGTCACTAGGCTAAATTGGCCACGCTGCAATCCTCTGTGATTCTGTCTGTGGCAGCAATCTTATCATCATAGTTACCGAGAGCCACAGAAGACCGCAGATATAAATACTGACTCGTCACGTTCGCATTTGTTTATCAAAACATGAGCTGAGTACACATTTTTACATGCGGTTGGCAAACAGTGTACAAAAGCCACTGCCGTCCACCCAAGGCCGGTAGTGGATCTACATCACTGGAGGTTTTGATGTTGCAACATCATGTACGCTGCACTTTGAAGCTTATCCCGATAAACGACGCTCATGGAAGAGCTATCCGTTGTGCGGGCTAAGGATGGACTTCGAAGAGCATATTATCACCCGTAATCGATGTACCTCATCTACTCTGGGGGATCACATTGTCTTTCGGCAACAGCTCTCAGGCAGTTCAAGCTAGGAATAATCTTAGCATACTGGCTCCATCTGTCCTATTGAACTCATTCAACGTTTTGGTAAATGTAGAATGTCAATAGTATGCTGACACTGCTCAAAAGGCTTTTCGGTCAATCTGATCCACCTGACTTTGAACCAAATCACAATAGTTTCGTCTGCCCATACCTCAAAAGTGAAGTTGTGATCTTATCACCTTTTATTCAAGAACACAGAATACTTTCTGAGAAGTTGTACTAATGTGTCACCGAGGTCGTTTGGAAGTCTAAGCTAAGCCCTTTGAAGTTGAGGTATGTGCTTGATAGAGTGCCGCTGGCTTGTTGATGATCTTATACTTTCTTCCGCAATCCCTAAAACAACTAGCCATCACTGTAGTTCCTTGATGAGCCTGGTTCGTCATAGTTCTCTAATTGACCACCGTCTCAGAGTAGAAGGCCAACCTGGCCGGTCAGGATTTCGTCGTAGCCTCTTTTTATTGTGAGCCTGTACGGTTCTGAATACCCTTCCAAACTGTTAGTTCTACAGACGCTGTCTCTGTTTTCCGTGTTTCAGTTGTCGTTGCCGCTATGCGATTTCATGACCGGAGACAGAGAACATCCTGTTAAGGGTAGATTTCGTTGAACACTTTTCCATCATAACGAATAATGACGGCCGGCGACGACAAAACGAAAATCTTTGTCCTCAGATCTTCCTTAGGCAGCAGTTCTTTTCTTATGGGGTTATTAACCTCTGGGACAGTCTTCCTCCTGAGGTCGTTAGCAGCGCTTCTAGCCATAATTGTAAAAAATCATTTGACTCTCTTTTTCAAAAAACCTTACTATGCAAGTAATCTGACTTTGTTTCTGATATTTACTGTAATTTCCAACAGCGGTGCTACATCCTGTTTTCAATGTCTACCTTTCAGATCAACAGACGCCCGCTCGACGCCGAACGAGAAAAACTGACTGGATCCGAGAACTTTGGGACTCTGCCCCAAACCCGTGCATCAGTCGCTGAATTGCTGAAACCCTCATCACCAATGCATTGATCAAGTATGATGACTTCAAATCACTGTACTGAGCGAGTCTGGTCGACAGTGCATGAGTTACCCACCATCTGATCCTGAAATAGAAGGCCGCCACTAAGTACTGCATTTGACCGCGGAGCAGCACGTAAAAATCATGAAAACGAAATAATAAAATCACGCCAACTTCATTTGAACTCAATTTGGGAATACTAAGACATGATTTCGTGTTTGTTGCAACGAGGATGTCTAGAGTACAAACTACATGTCGATGATCTGTTCATTTGCATCCGGTCTGTTGACAACTGTGATGAAATGGACTCGTTCGTTTGGTGGTATTAAGGAATGGTTTGGGAATAGTTGGTGGAATATTGACGGCTCTGTTGTAGACATTGTGGTTCTTCTCAGTGGTATCTGTTTACATTTGGGAATAGCGCTGTGAAGTAGAAAGATACCAGAAAACTAGATAACGCGCATTTTACTTCCTGCGTACTGGATCCAATTATAGGAAAAGGGTCAAGTTTTTGGTTTGCTTTCAGTGGCCAACGTAGCCCAGGTTTGTTTGTTCTCTTTGAAGCATTCTACCCAGGGTCGGGAAACAGCCGGTGGTTCGACTAAAATCAGAAAGGAAGGTTCCGAGTGCATTACGTGGTCAATAACAACTTATACATTTGTGAAAACTTTGTTCTAGAGAAAAATAGTTGAACCTGAAAGACTGACGGAACGGAATAAGTAGCCTCAGTTATGTCGATTTAATAACAGCCGTATATTTCTGAAATACTCATGACTCGTTGTTCAATATAAATCGTTATTACTAAGTTGCATGCGAATGATAGACTGAAGTGGGGATTGAAGTTGTTCAAAATTCTCAACACGGACTCAAAATTATGTGCGCATCTGTAGAATCCATCGTAACTGACGACTTGTTACGCAGGTCATGAGGACGCGTGCTCCTCTTCTAAGAAACGTGCATTTTGATGAACCTGGCTCTCACAGAAGCGAATCTCTCATTGTCTCTGGTCGGAGTTCACTCAACAAGCAGGTCATTCGGAAACAACAGGTAGAACGAAAACATTCCAAAACAGAAATTTAAATTTGAAACATTGAGTCCTTTTTAACCATTTGAATAGAATTGCCAGAAACCACAAATTACGATACGAGTTCATTTCGCACACTCTCGTCAGTTGTGAACATGTGACTAGCATGAAAACAAAACCAAACAAGGATTAAATGAAACGGTCAAATGTACAAATCAGGCTGAATCGTGATTGGCACTCACGGTCAAACCCACGGTAAATGAAGGTTGATAGTCAGTTTTTTTTATGTGCATAAGACCGGCTGTTGACGGCTGATCAACAAAGCTTCAATATACTTGAGTTGTGAGCGTTCATCAAGATCTTGAAAGAAGATTTGATGTTGACACTGTAACCTGTAGTCGATAAGTGCCTTGCAATCGTTGAAGATGCGTTTCGTCCTCGATGAGTGTCACTCATTGGCGGGTTAAACATTGCACCTCTCAACCAATTTGGGATGTGCTCCTTGGCCCTGGTTTCAAGCATACTTTCTGTCCTAACAATGTGTGTGCTTAAGTTTTGTTTGGTTTTGTTTTCATGCTAGTCACACGTTCACAACTGACGAGAAATTTAAACCTCTACCAAAAGCCGCGTCAGTTAAAACAGTTAGCGGATGAATGACACCCGCTGTCCATAACATGAAGTTTCGATTCAGGATGCATTCACTGGTTCAAACTACACAATCCACGTTCTCTAAACCATTAAAACGTTTGTGGCGTTTTGTGCAACATTTTGTACATCATAATGTTTATTGTTCTTCACACTTTTTACCTTTCTCAAATTCACATGTATACACGATGTTTAAACCAAGTTTATCGGATGAATCAATGAACAATAATACAAACTTTCTCCAAGACTGTAAGCTGTGCGTCCTCCCTTTGCTTACCGTGTCGCTTGTGTTAGGATATTTCGAGAGTTAAAAGCCAACAAAATCAACCGTTTATTTCCGTATTTATCTTTTGTCAAGATTATCTCGGTTGTGATCTCAAAATCCATCGACAGCAACAAGACAGAACGTATAAGAAGTACAGAAATAGTAACACCAGGACGTTAATAGATCCTTCATTACGGAGCCGCACTCCCAACACTGTGTGGTTCTAAGTGGGATGACAAGCTGTGCTCTCAAACGAATGCCTTACATATTAGCTGCCTGAAATGGATCAAACATGAGGTGTGTAACTTGAGACAAAACGTCCATGTCCTTCCACGGTTTCAGCAGGTCCAGAGGTAGAAACTGGACACACAGAAGCAACAGCCGTTTCTTTCCGTATAATGGACTAATTTAAACTAAAACAAACTGGACAAGAGTGATTTCGTCCGTGCGTGAGACCAAAATGAAGAACTGTTCCAATCACTGTGTAACTATCTAGGTAAATCAACTGCTTCCTTTATTTCTTCTGGCGATGCAGTCTGCGTAACCGTTCAAGCAATTTGAGTTGAATATTACACGTCCAACCACTTATTATTATGTAATAGTATGGGCTCCTATGTCAGCCTCAACCAGTTCCGGAAAATTGGTTCCACACTGGATGATAGATTTCGGTGGTTCTTTGGTTAACAATAAGTCAAACAAAATCAACTTGATCTATGGAAACAGAACCATTCTAATGAATCACAAGATGCAGTGAACAATCCTGACATTTTCGGTGTTTCATCATCAGGTTAAATACAACACATTTATGTAGGTTTGATGGGGGTGGTAAGTAACATATTGATGAAGCGAAAGATGTCAGTCAACAGTTTCTGTCTGGTTTGAGTGACATTGATGATGTTTTGCTAGTAAGTAGTATGGTGGATACGATACTTCATGCTAGGCTCAACTACGAAAGATGTTTGTACTGGCCGGTTTCGAACCAGCGCTCAATTGCGGAAAATGCTTCAAAACCTGGGGAACGAAATCAAGTCGACAGCGCAGAGATCTCACAGATACTATTGGTTTTGTTACTATATTCGGTTTGATTGTTATTGCATGGAGTCTCCACGCTTTGTTATGCCCTTTAAGTAGCTTAATTTTCAATTCAGCAACTGCTTCCTTTCTCTTTACTGTTATTCAAACTGAGCTGTGCAAATCGCTACATGCATAAACAAAATATTTTTCTTCCGTATTTTTTTCTTGAGTAACTTATACCTCCTATCACCTTTCGATTCACAAACAGTCCGTCTGTTCCTGCCCAATCACTGACTATTCGTTTGAGTGAGTTCAATTCCGTGTTACCGTTCCCCATTACTGAGCACTGCCTAGTTGTCCATTTTGTTGTGTGAACGCATTCATTGTTCAACTTCTGAGAAATTTTCACATTCTACTAGAGATATTCATTCTTCTTGTACATTGATTCGGTTATTGCCATATTAAACCTATTTCTGTGGGCGCCTTTTCATTAACCGTTCCGAAGATAAATTATCCTCTCTGCCGTTGGATTTTGAGAAAGGCATTTATTGGATCGCCAGATTACGTTTAACTTGGTGTGAACTTGAATCGGTAGCAAACAGTTTCAACGTTACTACATACCTTGTAAATTTTTCTCGCTGCCGTTCTGTTTCCGTTCCAAATCGGGTGTGCTGCCAGGAAGAACTGCTGGTGGTGAAATAATGCGCTCGATCATGTCACCGAGCACTTGGAAACAGGGTTCCACAATGAAGTCGATGAAACCTGTGAGATCGAAAGTTAGAAGGAACAAATACACTTGTCTTGTGAGAGCGCGGGTAATGCCGAAATCTAGAGAAAACAGGCATACGATTTAATGGTCATTAGTTCATCTAAGATTGTCCGAAACCGCAATGTTGGCCTACACCGGATGTCTTAGTGCAGGAGGCTGATGTACAAATGTTTATGTAGTTATGAAATAAAGTAGTCGAGCCGCTCAGCCGGATCCGAGCAGACGTGATTTATCGTCCAAAGTTCTATTTCTCCAAAGTGAGATGATGCCTCCAATCAAAAGAACAGACTCAGTAACTTTGACTACGTCGTTTTGAACACATTTGACCAATTACTTTTGCTCACCTGATCCACACACTGTACGTTGTCCGTATGTTAACCTGTTTGGCGAGCGTCGGAATTGTGTCATTTTTGTTATTTATATGTTAGGGACCAGCCAGTAAACGATGAGCTGTGCTGGCTAGTGCAGTGTCAACAATTCATAGTTATACTTCATAATTCATTTTTGTATATTTTGTATATATCATTTTGTTACCTTCATCTGTGCACTTGTTTGAAACCATCATCATCACTTTTTAGATTGAATCGTTAACATGAATAGACGGGAGTTAACGCGCATCGTCTCTGCCTTCTTCATTCAGGCGGACTTTTGCGCTGGTAAAGTGACTGGACGGTAAAATACTTTAGCTCCGCGTATTAGCTGTTCTATCAACGCTCAGCGTTCATCACCTCGCGTCGCTTGTGAAATTATCTATCGGTCGCCTAATGAATCTCACATCTAGCGGTGTTTTTCTTTCTTGTGGTGGTCTATTCAATCTTACGGACTTTGACTTATCAATGAGTCGTTCCTATTTTACCGATACATCTGTCGTTTAATTTGTACGTCTATCTTTGAGCCTATCCGTTACCGTTAGGACTTTTCTTTGATACTACTTTAGTTTGGTCATTTTTATCATTTGATTGATTAGGCCACTACACTGGAAAACGAAGTTTTAACCTAACCACCAACACAGTTCAGTACAAGGGAATTCAAGGAGTTAAATGCGACCTAGTAGTTAACACACAAAATCCCGAAAGTTGTTGCGTGCGCTTGTTTTATAAGGTTGCTTTATGTATTTAGTGAACCAGAATGGATGTGCATCCTATTCACCAAGATATATTCCTATCTAGATAGATGGGTCACATTACACTGTAAATAAGTGTAACTCTGCAGAGGCAACAACTTTTGAGATAGGCAAACTAGGTTCACACAGCAACGTTTTTGAATTTCTATACTAAATAGGTTGCCGCCGGTTTGACGAGCGTTGTGATGGTCGCTTATCGAAGACGGTGAAATTAATGCGTATTCTAAGCAACGGTCAATAAACCATTCACACTATAACGACAAATGATAATCACTAGTAACCTACAAGCATTCGTTGACTTCGAAAAGTTACACCGTATCCGTGATAGCAGGCCTGCATATAAGTATATATGCACAAACTTGAGATTGTGTTCTTATGGTCATCCTGTACATTCGGCATTCAATTGTCCAGTACCAGGTGAGTGTCTATTTTAGTGGATCAGAATATCACGTGATCACGCAGTTCACTGAAGAACATAAAAAGAAAGTTTATTTCCAAATCGTCACCGCATGAAACAATTTAGTGTGGAACAGCAATGTAGAACTCGCAAATATGGGCTTACTGAGGAAGCGGGTTATGTTTACATGTAATCTGGTTAACATGAGATTTGTGGGAATCCTATAGCCAAACGAGTGGGTTTTCCTGTTAACATCCTCCAGTGAGAGTCCATGGTTTGGATTTTTATCTCTGCTTATAATAGTTACGCTGAAGTTATATTTTTACGCTGTATGCTACTCGGATTGTCTGCACCTTTGTGTTCCGTGCATGAGACAACTAGTGAGATGTTCGTACACATTCATTCATATGAAAATGTTCACAATTCTGAAGATAATTTTCTGATTTGAGGCAAAGGAATTCCGTGACTGTATCGCTGAACCATACACTAACTGATAATAAATGTTACTAACCAGTTTGTTGTATTTTTGTTACGTTATTCTTGTTGGCTTGAATACATGTTCATTTTATTCAATGCATTTTTATACCTAGTCAGTAATTTGGGATTTTGACTGAAGTAGAATGAACGCTCACAGTCTGTCCTGCTTTTGCGTTCAAATGAGCTTTGCGGCTATCCCTTGAAACGAAAGAAGCACAGAATCCAGAATTTGGACATTTAATGACAGGGAGTAGCACGACCAACGTGTTCTTACAAGAATGAAACTAAAAGGCAGTGTGTGTACCAAAAGACTGGCAAAACAACCTGTTTTAGCATGTGAGCTGTTAACAACTATGAAATGTGATGACTTTTTATACATTGAACTAACTTGTTTCTCAGTAATAATTAAAACTATTGCTGGCTGTGTTACATAGATTCTGCAAGTCTAATCTGACTAAGGAATTTTCAATGCTGGGTCAGAGAACCGGACTAACGGCAGACGTAGTTTTCCCCAATCAAGCAGCTTGGGAGTGTAGAGACCGGCGATCGTGTGGCTTCTCTAAGGATCCCGGCTGCAACCGTGTCTTCATTCTTGTTTGTTATGTACGTATGGTTCTGTGTACGCCTGCAACAGGAGGCCTGATACGAACTCAGTGCCACCTTCCTCAGTCGTGCAACTAATTGCACACAGTGAACGCTTGCCCCTTTCTTACCGACTCATCTATTATTTCATTCTTCAAGGTCGTTTAACCCGAACCTATTCGAGCGTTGTTTAACGCACTCGGTGGTTCCACGCACTTTTCGGCTGGCTCGTTTTTGAGCGCCACCGAGTGGGCTGTAGCCTATCTCGCGTTTCTCTTCTTTTTCCTCTTCGTTGCTGCTGTTGGACCCAGACTCGGCTAGAACTAACTACTTATCATATTTCCAAATACTGTTGGAAATATACGATTTATTTCCAAACCCCACTGTGTTCTCTAGTTCGATGCCTGTTAGGACTACGTTACGAGTGCTCTTCAGAAAAGGCGTTTTGAGTTGTTAGTGGACGAGGGTCTAACGCATACCCACTTGCCCACTACAGGAGTTACCTGCAAGCGATTGTAAATGAACGTTCAGATATGACAATCTTTACACGTATAATGTAAGTTTGGTGATGATGTGCTCAACACGATAACTTAACAAACACGCAGGACTGTTTTATTTTGACTTAAAATCGAAATACAAACATAGTTCCGTTCATGGAAAGGTTATATGCCCTTACAGCCCAGTTGATCGACATAAGTTATGTAACAATATTAAGTGTTCAGTTTTTGGTTACACTTCTTGTAAAACTACCAATATCTTGGCCATTTTGCATAATCCTTGTTTTGTCACTAAGAAGGTTTTAAACGAATTGGTGCAGAATGACCGGTCAAACATATGCCGGTTCGAATTAACAGTGTCGGGATTGTCGAAGTAGCTGCCTGCCTTAAATAACGGTTGTATTGTGTTCGGTGGAAAATCCGTGAACACGTTCTCTGTCTTCATTCATTCTCCTCTTGTTGATATTCAGTGATTTTTAGTAATTGTATTCCAGGATGTCATGGACACAGTTACTAATTACTTAGATGGGGATGAGACCTACCAAGCCAGAATTGAAAAGTCTAGCACCATTAATAAATGCACTGTCATCAGCTAACCCTCATGAACTGCGTTCTCTTCTGGATGCACTCCAGTACTGTTCATGCTTTGCTCCTAATTACGCTCCACATGCTACTTCTTTGTTCTTTGTTATCCATCAGTAGTTTTCCTCCGTCCTCCAACCAGGAAAAAACGCCCCGTACTTCACTCCACCATCTTCGGATTACTGATGCTTCAAAACCGCTTTCTATCAAGGATCCTTCAATTGTAATCACCCATTCTTGTCACACTGGAATAGATGTGGCTGTGGAACACCGTGATAGACCTTTTACATGCATTTTACGCTGTCTGTCTAAAGACGAACGTGAGTATTCTCAGATCCAACGTGAAGCCCTTGCAGCACACTGGGCGGTTGAAAGATTTCATAAATACCTTTTTGAACTCTCATTCATTATTGCAACAGATCATGAAGCTTTAAAATTGTAGTTTCTTCCTGGCAAATCGTTGGCAAACTCATCTGTTGCCACAATGCAAGGCTGGAGCATTGCTTTCGGTTCCTACGATTACACAATTATTAATAGCAGCTCAAAATCTATTCCCCACATCAATTACTTATCCAGAATTCCATCAGTGGACTCAAACTCCGGTGACGCTGACTGTTTACTAGTCTAATAACTGCCAGTAAAAGAAGGATGTACTCGTATGCGATACCCGTTAATTCCTTAGTCCTGTTACCTCTACCTTTAAACGTTGGTAGACACAACAGAAACGGCGTAGATTTCCTGCATTCTATTATCACCACGGAAGTTTGCCAATTACCCCGGATGATTTGTAGTGTTTTAATGACCGTGTTGTCATTCCAGTGACTCTAAGATCTAATGTCATTGCGGGCCTATATTTCCGACATTCAGGGATTTATAAGATGGAGTAGCTTACACGCTTATTTCGGTGGCCAGGGTCGGAATCAGATATCAGAAACACTGACCAAAATTGCGTGAAGTGTATACACAAGATTCGTACGAAAAATCACGACAACTCCCATGACCTGTTACGTTTGGAACATATCAGAGAGTTTATGCTGAGTACTGTGATCCTTTTTTGGCAAAAATACCACGCCTAAGTTATTATTGATACTTACTCTAGATGGTCTGAGGTTTTTCTCACTTTATCACCGAGTACAAACTTTACACAATATATATATATATTCCTGAAGTGTATGAAACACTTGAAGAACCGATAGCCAAAAGATCTGAACGTTTGGAATCCAGACCACCACGGAGTTACAGATAGCCGCATGTTCATTCAAGGTGTGGCGGATGTGATGAACATGACAGACATACTTTATCCCCTTTTGTTATGCAATTGTTTCACTATTCCAATATCCTGTAACAAGTGAGACATGGGATTGAACAGTATATATTCTGTGTTGTGCCTAATTGTGTTTCGCGACTCTCATACGTCTTATCGTTCTTCTGTGTAGCTTAATTCCAATTATCACAAAGTTACCCGTCTCTGTTTGTTCTCTTCTCGGTGAACCTTCTTCTTGCATTCGAAATCTTTTTGGTAGAGGCCGTTATCCTTCCTTGCAAAGGCTGACACGACCATTCAACTTACGCGTGCGACAAATCATTTCTGTCACAAACGTCAACCACAATGTATTATTAAATCATGATATCGTTCACTTGTAGAAACTTGTTCCCGTGTAGCTTTTT
>LUCH01001108.1:14683-28988 GCA_013368495.1 Paragonimus heterotremus
ACGAATGGAGACTGATCACAATGGCTAATTCGTGCTATCGATAACTTATATATATATATATATATATATATATATATATATATACCATAAGCAAAACCGCTCTTCCTCAAGCAACATGCAAACAAATTTGACTCGTTGCAAAAAAGAGTCTACCCTGCTTTTTAGGATTTGATGAAGTAGCAAGAATGATTTTAGCGAATCGTATCGATTACGGCACAAAAATGAATCATATGCTAGCTAGTAATTTGAAATTTATCAACATGAAAACAAAATGACCAGACATTAGCAAAACAAAAGACGACATCGAAATTCTGCGCAAGATGAAACACAGAGAGACTAGCAAAAAGACCAACTTCCAGTGTATTTGTCTCAATGGTATAATAACCCCCAGGCTATGTAATTCACTCACTTATGATAAGAGGGTATGTACCTTAGACTCATTTTTATATATGCACCTTGCTCTGTCATGTTTTGGCTATGTACTAGCCAGTGTACTTGAACCCACAGGGTAAGAACCAATGGTAGGTAGGTTTCCGGATGCGGTTGAGTTCATCGACGTAACTCAAGACCTAACTTAAAACAATTAGACAATACTAGCTTTCTAATTGACACCGGGTGTACTAATGTGTTTTCACAAGAGACAAACGGTAACTTGTACGATCATTTCGAACTTAACAATAAACATGTGTGCACTCCATAGAATGGGTTGAGAGAACGTGTCGAGGCCATGTGTAAATCACTTTTAATGTCGGCTCAACAGTGAGATCTACCGGTAGAGAGTCAGAGTTACAATGTGCCTACTTCTCGACCGCATTTGGGAGAGGTTTTCAAGAGCAGATTGTAAACTAACCAAATTTGCACAACCTTTGGAGAATTCAATTTTTCATTACTTCGAGTCTCTGTAGTTTTTTTGCTTCAGCAACATGGAGTCCAACATAAACTAATTCCTGACGATTTTTAACTCGGTCCATAAAAGTGACAATTTCAATGTGGGGTCCGACAGCGATGGTTATTTAGATATTCTGGTTCGGTCCAACAGAAAGTATAGAAGAGGAAGATTTGGAGTGACCAGCACATTCACTTTGACAATTTCCTTCCGCTAAATAACGACTGGAATCTCGTGCGATATTTAGCGGGTTGAGTGTTAATGATCTGTACCGTGGCACTGCAAGGTGAGCTAGATTTTCTACAAAAAGTGAGTGCTCAACACGTTTTATTCAATAGGTAATGTAAACGATTGAGCTGAGACGCTAGTCACTCTCTGGGAACAAAGAAAGGCACATTCGGTAATCTGCCATTCGACAGCGCTCTCATGACTGAATTCATCACAAGAGTGCTAGAAAGCCCGACTGAAACAACCTAATATGCAGCGCATATGTGCGTATACTTTAGGTTAACCCACGTTAGTATTTCAGGACTCAGTAGAAGAGGTTTTGTTATAACCTAATTTTGGGCATCAAACTTCACATAATAACCGCACTACACGTTGATTATCTGATAAAGTTGGTGGGGATCAACCTGGTAGACTGAACAATAATATGAGCAAGACTACCTTACCAAATCCAGACCTTCTGTTAGAAAGAAAGGTCTGTTTTAGATTGCTCACCGGGTGTCTATAAATCGGAACGAAATTGTGAGATTGGGAATGTTGACCATTTCCGAGACCATCAGTGACCAGCTGAACGAATCTGTCCTCTGCATTCAGAAGACATTCGTGCGGACGCTTCAAGTCCTCTTGCTTACCGTTAAACAAACCCACAGGTGGGAACAATGCTTGCATAACTGTCAACATACATGCAGTTTTTAATATCCGCTGGCTGATTTTATCATTCACTGTGTTCACTATTTCCATATTTATCATACTGCGATTTGCCGATGATCAAGCAGAAAACAAGCGTTCGCCGCTGTTGTTCGTATGAATTTCACATATATTATCGCTTACTAACTAAGTGAGAGTAGTGAAAGTCATTTAAAAATGCCCCATCACAGAACGCTTGTCACGAGATGTTAACATATCGATTTACTCTCATCAGTCACCAACGTAAAACAAGTAAATTTTATATAAGCAACAGAGTGATTGGATCAGCACCTTCTGTTGTTTGATACGCATTGCTTCAGTAGTCGTTGGAAGTTTCGGTTTATGATAGCGTAACAATGTTTTTAACGGCTTGAAAGGGTTAACTAAATGACCCGTTGTTAGGATGTGTTTGGAGAATGATGAAGCCAGGTTCTTCCAGCTCATGACAGTTAGCAGATTATTTTTTTTATCATGCAGTCGATAACCACTTAGGAATGTGCTCCATCATGCGTTGATGCAACCACGAATCCGTTCTGCTTACGTATACGTCAGCGGAAGTGCAACTGATATGATTTATTACGTGAGAGACAGACTGGTTGATTGAAACGGTATTAGTGCTGTAGAGAGCAAACTTTCTGATACATTACAGAACGCACAGTTGGGCAGTCGTATATGTGCGTTGCAAAGCCGATTTCAGTTTGGTTCACGTCGTTATTCAGTTGGCCACCTTCGAGTGGGATTTGCGGAAATATGCTTTCTTTTTCTGTATTGCAGCATGCCACTTTTGCCTTTTTCTTCTCAGTGTGGAAGTCAAGATATTGTTATGCAACCGTAAACCGAAACTGCCAACAGTTAGTGAAGCAGTGCTTATCAAACAACTTAAGCCAGTCTTAACTGCACAGAAGGCGCAGACCCAATCACCTGCCTGCCATGACTACAATATTATCGTGCGAAAGTTTAAACTTATATGGTTGGCTCATTCAGTTGTTTAAATGAGCAATTTGTACAAAATTTGTTTATTTGACGTTACTGACCGCTAAGATTAAGGCGAAATGTTTACATTTCGCAACACATGCTTCTTCTTCGTTCTGACCAAATGAATGAAGGGAACTCAGCTTTTCGGAGTTTTTGAACACAGGAAGTCCATAACCCAATCTGACCTTCGTTTTAAATCGGTTTGTATTCGATTATATAACGTCCAATTTTCTCGTTACGACATTTTCAAGAAAGTTCTGATGACTAGAAGGATATACATTTGAAAAGATAATTAGGAGGCCGGCACGCCTTTCTTAGAAACTGCTGGTCGTCCAAATCCACGAACTGATAGTGGTAATTATACTCGATCGTGTTATTCACTTACAGAAGAATAATTAAAAAGACATTAAAACAATTGAATTTGTCTCGAAAAATTCGTTGAAGACGACCGTCCTGTAACGTACATAGAATCGAATGTAGCTTTAGAATATATACTTCAAATAACGATGAGATGACGTGAATTTTTGAAGTAAATTCATTGAATTTCACGTAGACCAGACAGTTACAAGAAATAATATAAAAAGCATACTTTTTGCGTGCGATATCGGGTTGGACTTCCAAATCCGCCACTAAGTCTTATGCTTACGGTCGAAATATATGTTTATCTCCATTGACCATTTTCTTACTACACACTATGCATCGATCCACAAGTATTTATGAATCACTAGACGCCTTGTAAGTAACTGAACATAATTCAGCTTCTTCTGACTTATGTGCTTTCCATATTACTGTCACCACTGACTGCGTGAACTAGTGTGATTTATGTCTGAACAGTGACACAGAAGGAAGGTTGCATTCAACAACAAACACTCAATAAGAGTTGTGTTTATGTGATATGGCAGGTACGTCGAAGTTTAGTTTTGTGAGTCGATCTTTTACCTTCAAAAGTGATGTACAAAAATTCGCCAAAAATGTGGTCGTTCAACCGATAAATAAAAGAAGGTTAGTTTACTTTGCGTGGAAAAATTTGCCTGTTGCAATATGAGCCATGGTACATTACAAAAAGTAAAGGGGAATCGTGGCTTACTTGTCGGAAGAACTCCTCGCATAAAACCTTGGTCCATTGTTCATGCAAAGACCATTTTTTCGCCGGATGCCCAATGTCGGCGCAATGGACGATTAAGGAAAGTGCTTTTGTTTTGTCCACGCTAGAAAATTCGACAAGTCCGGTAAATGAATAGAGTTAATTGCAACATTTGGTTCCCTCATATACCCTAGTGATTTCAACCGAACTTCTACTAACATTCGTGCATGCAGTGTAAATAATCTCAGAATATGGTAGGTTAGGTAAACGAAAAGGGAAACGCAAGTTTAATTAGCCTCGTAAAATTGGATAACTTTAATTACGAGTATCAAAACTGAACTGGGGAAGAAGTCATGAGCAGTAACACACATACGGCCACGTCTTGCAGTTTGATTTTAAGAAACTTTCACGTGTATGATATACTGTCGATGGATTTAGTTTTTTAGAACGATAGACAAGAGAACTGCGAACCAAAAAAAACATTAATCCTACTGCGTTGAGCACAGCTGTTATTCACTGGCGTACAGATACTGTTAGCTGACTCGGATCTTTTGGATGGTCTGTTGGTATAAACCATCGTTCAATGTGATCACTTCAGTAAAAGGATTTCGTTTCCATTCGCTGTTCAACTGCGACGCATATTTGAAAGTTTGGGAAAACCCATAAAAAACTCTTGGGTAACCTTAAATTAATATTGTCAAGACAAAATGTATACGAGAACAAGTAAAAGTCATAGGCCTTGAAAACAACTGGATTATTCAGACAGGCACCTAAAAGTCTATCTAAGAGGCATCAGACACTTCAGTTTGATCCACCAATGAATCAAAAAAAAGAAGTGACGGAAATGACAGGCAAAAAAAGGTGTTAAACCTACGCAAGGTAAGCCGTGTACGATTATTGTTGGAAAAAATTTGATTTCCAACGACGGCCTCCACAATATCAGTAGACAAACAAACGAGTTGTCCACCTACTGGGTCACACGAAAATATGGCAACTTCCACAAAGGCTAATCAGACAGCTTTATGAAAAGATGAAAGCTCATGGCAAGAAATGGCTAGCGCACTGGGTTATACATTTTCGAAGTTTAAGCTTTGCAGTGGGACCACTTTCGACGTCTCTAACCTTTCAAACTCCCTGCGACTTGAGAGTTGTCTTACTAGTACCACTGTGGAGTTTTCATTATTTCGTAATCCACTGCGTAACTGCTGCCATCAGACCGCATTGTACTTTTTTGTTTGACTTGAGTAAAAACAACAACACAACACGTTTTCGAATAAACTTTGCTACACGCGCTTGCTGGTTCTTCCTACGACGCCGGTAGTTGCCATCCAGTTTAAAACATCCTATTTGTTGGATTAACTTTCAGCTCGGTTAATTCGCATCCTTAGCTACGCTTGGAACAATCCGAATACCTTCCAGCGTGAGTGGACGCTCCACGAACACTGTCAATCTTTACTGAGTCCAGCCGTTGCCTTCGTTCAGTCTTGTAACGAGAATTATTGTAGTTCACCCAGCTGTTCCACTACACTAACTTACCCGTTCACATTACCTTGTGAATGTAAATTTACTACAAACCATTAACCTCAAAGTTAGTGTGTTGGTGTGGATATCACATCTCTACTCGTGGCTATATAATGAAACCGTGTCGTCTTCAACAATGTAGGCTACATTCTCATGCCGTTTGGAACGCCACTCAACCAGTCTGACATTTGTTCGAATTCTGAAGGTCGACCGGAGTTTCCGTTGAAAGTCGTCCTCTCTGGCGATTGTCATGCGGTTGCGCGACCATTTCCATAGAACGTTTACTTGCTGCATTGAAATCCGCTTGTCTTACAATGAGCAAATCAATAAATAAAGTTCGTTTGCAGACTCGCCGCTTCCTAATTACGACTTCTGAATAGGGTTACCATAAAGCTGGGTTGACTTCAAGCGTACAAACCAAAAAGCAAGGAGCTAGTTCCACGTTGCCCTCAGCGGTGGTAAACCAAAACACAAGAGAGCCTACTAACTTAATTGGTTTACCTAGGAGTCAAGTATATATCCAAGTAGCACATAGCCCCATTAAAAATGGGGCTAAGTGGGGGCGATTGGGTAGCAAAATGGGGCTCTGTATATAGGTGGGTTTTACAAGACAAATACATGAGATTACCGGATGCTGTATATTTATTGCAATTTCTCAACTCTTTTTGTTGATGTTAGTTCATAGATGCTAATATGTCTGATTTCCACTAATCACAAGTAAAGATCAGTATACCGATCACGTAAGGGTTTTAATGATCAAATAACTCATTTCAACACCACCACCAAGCGCACCACCATTGACACCCTCCAAAATAATGAGACAGGGTCTGTTTTGTGGTTGCTGATAGAATGTTTCAATCATCATACAACCTGAGTATTTTGTCTAGAACCAACCGATTAAACAGACACTTGCAATCAACAGTGAACCATTCTGACTGGTCATCGGAATCTTTGCTCAAACGAATAACTTTTCTGTTTCTGTAATATGAAATGCTATCAGCAGCTGCTATAATAAGTGAGAAGATATTGGTATTCTTACTCATTTGTCTAATTCGTTACAGATAAATCTGCCAGCCTTTAGGAAACAAAAGACTCACTTTTCCGGCATTGTAATCATACTCTTCATGTTTTTAATTTGTTGGAAATGAAGTGACATGTCCGTGCATAGAACCATATCGATGACCAATTGACGGAACTCTCTGTTTTGATAGGCAAGAAGAAATAATTGTAGTTATGCACTCTGGTAAACCAAACGAAGTAAATTGCAAAATGTGCAAAAAACATGTAGCAACTTCTAGTTGGGGGGAAGTTCTCCAAACTTCTTAGGTAAACTTCAAGAGGCGCGCTTTTTCAAATTGCGCACAATTCTACAAATAAAACACTGTCCACTAGGATGACCACACCGAATGATCTTTTTTCATAGGAAGTAACGAGCAAGATTTGTTTTATGTGTTTGATCATTCCGTTAATCACAACACAATAAAAATGAAGACAGCAAACTGAAAACAAGAGGGGAACAGCGCCGGTTTCCTCAAACTCATCAAGTCGGACCTTAGAAAGCTTTTTCCCAGGGCCGTGTTATAGTTCATCAACGTGATCCGGAAAGTTAACCTAAACAATCGAACGATTTTGTCACTTGATGTCGCTTCGCTGTTAATGAACGCGCTGCTGCACCAGACTACTGATTACCAACGTGGTTATGTTGAACGTATCAATAAACGTGCGGTCTTCGCAAAGAGTGATTTGAGAGAACTTCAGATGTTTTGCTGTAGTAACGTTCACTTCGTGTGGACATGTCGTCTCCCTTGGTCTACAATTATTCAAGCTTACAATTTGGCATAATGATTGCGTGAATTTTGGCAAACATGCAGTCCACTGATTTGCTAACTTATTCTGATTACTATTTTCATCTTTATTCTGTTATAATTAGCCTGGTGATCAAACACAGAAAACAAGTGTTGCTTGCTGTGTTGTTGTTCTCGTGATTTGAGTGGGCATTTTCAAACGGATATTCTCAGATAACTTCCGATAAGTATCACCCGGAGAACAAATGTGCATAACTTGAACAACCAGTTCATATTGTGTAATCAGACCAATTATTCAAAGCCTTAAGCATTAGGTTCTATAAAGTAGATCAGTTTGATGAGGAAGACTACAGAAATGCGTTATGTGCATTGTTCAAACAGTCAGAAATATGGTTCGAGAATAACGATTGTGAACAACAACGAAACGTTTAAATCAGATTCGATCAGTAGGTATTCAGCTAGTGTGATTTACTCAGAGCGGTTGTACAAAACACTGAAGAATAGCACAAATAATAAACAGTACACTCATAATGCATTCAGCGAGGCAGAAAACCCTCGGAAGTGACTGCCTACTAAACAGATTGTTCAGATAACTTGCCGTTTTGTGGTTATTGCTGAGACTACACGTGAAGTGGGCAAAAACCAGTATTTTGTGAGAAGTATGCACAATCAACTTCACTTGGTTAGTGAAGATGGCCGTGGTCTACGTATCTGGTTATCAGTTCACCTAAAGACAAGTATTTTACAAATTCTGAAGTAACCAGACTTATAGCAATATACAATCAAGGTAGGATACATTTCGAATGAAGCAAAGGATGCCTTGTGTGAACAGTACACTAAAGTGAAACCTCATGTTAAAAGTCAGCAAAAACAGCTAGCAAACAGTAAAACCACTGTAAAACGCACATAACATATAGTTCTGTAAGATAATGACGAAACATTGAGCAGTCCAAAAAACTGACCGAAACGAGATTTAAAAGATTTTGACAAAATCTTGAATGACGTGTTTTGACGAGGAGAGATTAACAGAAAGTAACAAACTGACAGGTCTTAAGTTTGATGTGACGATTATTATGAGAGACATCGCAGATGAACGTGTTGTAACAATCACAGACTTAAACGATGTGTTACTCCTTCCAGATATTTCACAGAATTTAGATTGAGTTCGACACTTTTACAACCATTCTGCTAAGTTTGTTAGTTTTCTGGTAGCAGTGGATAATGATCATTATCGTTTAACTTGCACAGTGTACCATTGTTAGCACTAGTTATTCACTTAAACATTCGGAGCCTACAAGACGAAAGTTCACATGCATTATGAAGCATATGGACAGAATCCACAGTCGATCGTGGTAGTAACCGTGTCACGGTCGCTAAACGAGATATACTGATCTGGTAAATAGTCCCCGATGTTCACATCTTGGATATTGTCTGTGTTGTGAAAGGCCTATCGAACTAAACATGAAAACGTTGACGATGTATAATAATAATTTTAGGCCGCTTCGACGGGTAAATGTATAGTTTCACACAGAAGAAAAATTCTTGAGGAGACAAGTCTCCTATGGCTTATGTAATAAATTTAGCTGTTTCTAAGCTAGTTCTCATGAACTGGCATAACTGCGAAGAGGTTAGACTACTGACCTGCTTGTAATGCTGGTGAAACCAAATCGGTCATTTTGCTCATACAATCATACCCGTATATGTAGCGTCAATCTAAGTATCCGGACTGTGGTAGCACACCAAACAGAAAGTCTCCGCTGATTAGTCGTGTATGGCAGGTCATAATTTCATATCAAGCGCGCAAAGTTTCACATCCACCGGATTCTAACTACAAATGTATCTGTTCCTGTCTCAGTTAGTTAGGAATCAACCGCTTGTAGTGTAAACTAAGTTCTTGTTTGCAACAACAGAAACGGAAGTTAGGCTATTGTGGTATTATCAGTAATCGACAGGGATGCAACTGACCTATTCCGGTTGAAGAAAACTTATGATCCACGCAGCTGTTTGCCAGCCTATGGCAAGCTAACGCAAGCTATCACTACCAATCGTTTGGTTGTTTTTATAAGTGTTCGAAATCAGAGGTTTCCAACACAAACACTAGCTCAGTACTAGTCTGAAGCATCGGACACCCGTTCAACACTGGGTGCCGGTTGACAAACATTAAATGCGCAGTCTGTATGAAGCGTTTATTGTTTGAATAAATTTGGTAAATGTGGGAAAGTGGTATACAACAGTTTCACAAAGAACTCCTCTGAAATACAATTGATTTTTTCAGCAAAGCTTTGATTGGCTATCTGACAAACAAATCTCACGTGTATAATGGACCACGTGACAAACAGAAATTCACCACAGTGCAGGGTTTGTGAACGTTAACTGAAGCGGCAAGATGACAGAACGCGCAAAAGATGTCAGCTGTGCGGTTGTTTTCCAGATGGACATATTGTACAATTGGACCACACACATAAGTCCAACTTACCACAATAAACTATCATAATATGCTGGGCTACCTTGACAGCTGCAGCCTTAGCGTGAACTGTTTATGAGCATACACAAACTACCTAGTGGACAATGACACTCCTAAAAATTGCGGAATCCGTTCTTTTGTAGTACAGACCAGAACATTTAAGGCGTCATTGTCACCTACATCTTGGCTTGCCTCGAGCAAGTACATTTCAAATGTAGAAGATTAATTCCCATCCTATGAGCTATCTCGTTTAAGCAGGACTACCGTACCACGTAGAAACCACTTTATGTTGTGAGCACTTCTCCGAAAACCCAGGAATCAGTTAGTCTTCCCTGTGTAGCTCTCGATGAAGCCGACTAAAAACTGCGAAGTACATGAAGTACATGGTTGCTAGATGGTATTAACGTTGTATTTCGATGTGCTAAGCCAAGTGTAACTGCCTCAAAAATATATGTCGTCAAGGGTTATCACAACTGTCTGACGCAAACGTAGCACATGAAATGTACGCAGTGACCAGCAATCGTGTGACTTCTATAAGGATTCCGGCTGCAACCGCGTTCATTCGCTTGTTTGTTCTGTACGCATGATTCTGTGTACGCCTGCAATAGAAGGCTTGCTATGAACTCAGTGCCACTTTCTTCAATCGTGCAACTAATTACACGCAGCGATTGCTCGCCCTTTTCCACACGACTCATCTACTATTCCATTCTTCAAGGTCGTTTAACCCGGACCTTTTCGAGCGTTGTTTTACGCACTCGAAGGTTCCACGCACTTTTCACTCGACACGTTTTGAGTGCCGCCCAATGAGCTTTAGCCCATTGTTTCCTTTCTTTCTCCTCTTGGTTGCTGCCGTTGGTCCCAGACTATGTTAGAGCCAACTTCTTATCATATTTGAAGACATTGTTGAAAATAAACGGTTTGTTTCCAGAACCCACTGTGTTCCTTAGTTCGATGCCTGCTAGGACTACGTTTCGATGGCTGTTGAGGAAAAGCGTTTTAAATTGTTAGTGGAAGAGGGATTAGCGTATACCCACTTGTCCATTACATGTATCACATAAAGAGAACATTTTGGGGACACAGCTATCACAGACATCCGCTCTATTTGACGACTAATGAAAGACAAAGAATGAATGGTTGTTCTACTTCAGAGCAACATATTCATGTAGTTCTTCCGAGTAGAGTGTGTGTCAAGCTGCTTTCGTATGCGATCCGACTGAAAATGTGAAGCTGTTTGCGCATGGATCAGTAACTGTTGACCATTGCTTAAATGGTTACTTAGTTCTACTTAGTTACAGAAACACGTGAACACAAATCCGCCAGTCATCTGGATTTCATAGCATAACATATCAAAGATGCAGATACAAAACCTGACACAAACATTACAGATCGACCATAGCGAGGTATATCCGTAAAACTGGTGCTTTCTGTTACCGTCCAAACCTAAGTAAATGGAAATGTAGTAACCAATTTAATACTACTCTCATTACTTGTGTTTTTATTAACTCATAAAGCTGACACAGTTGAAACGAGCTCTAAAACATAAAAGCGGAACACAACGGAAAGGGGCATGATATCATCTGGGTGAATCGCACAATAAGTTTCTCTTTGAACATGATCAAAACCGTATGAAGTTTTGCTAAAACGGAGCCTAACTGAATTGTTCTGTTTTAGGCTTGATCAATAATCTGTTCTTTCCGAAAGACGAACACTTTAGACAACATTTCGTCGTCCAAAACGGGGTACATCGTAGATATCTGTAAAAGTTGAACTTTTTAAGTAGACGACCATAAGAGAAGAGATGTACACTTACTTTCCACATACGGATCAGTGGTGTTTCTCCCTAGAAAATCGAGCTATTTCGCAATACTATGAACATCACAAATTTGAAAATTTCCTTCTCAGGATTTTTTGATGGCAACGCATGATAATGGTTTGTACTTGTATTCTGAACTTGTGACTCATCGATATACTTATATACAACTGCGGCTTGATGATCTACTAACGATGGGACTTCACGATGGGTAACGAGCATATATCATATGAATACTCTCAGATTTATAGCAATATAATATTGTATGGCTGATGTGCAGAGTAGCGTAACAGATAAAGCCGGACTTAGTATAACCAGAGAAAGCTCTCAAATCACTATTGATGGTATGCATACTTTTTCCCCATTTCTGATGAATTTCCTTCTGCGTGACGCTAACCGCAAGGCAGGCGGCAATATTCGCCTATCGTTAACAAAACTGCAGTCGAAAATTCAAAAGCTTGCTAGCTTACATTATTTCCACGGATCACGATAAATTAAGTGACTAAACGTTGATATGATTACCTGGTTATTATGCCACTTATGCAGTACACATGTGATAAGTTATAACTGTTTTTATGGGTAATCGGTTTTACTATAACTGAACGGCACAACTGGTAAATCGAGTTTTACAACCAACAGGATGATTGGGTCACAGTGGCAACCGAGTTCAAAATGTTGGTCGTTAGAAAAACCTCGAAAATTACTGTATCAGAACGATGATATTGATAGCAGTCAAGTTATATAACCATATGGAATATTAATGATCTTTTAGGCCTTTCTCTCTTCACTTAGATTTGAACGGTCCGTAGTATTTCAATTCGCCAATGAGTCCCACTTACTTAAACTGATCCTTATTCAGACCAGTAAATATGTCGAACTCCGGATCCTGAATCAGGCGGAAGATTGCACTGACGTGATGATTCTCCAACACTCCACGGTCGTTGTAAATTAAAGCCAACTCGGAACTGAACAATAAGCAAGAAGATTGTGATGAGAGAAACCTTACTCATCAAAATAATGAAATCGAATTTAAAATGCGAGTTTTGTAGGAAAGTTGAAGTGGATTGTTCGATACCAAGCAAACGGACGCCCGGATTAACAAAAATTACATATCACTTACGTTTGGCCTTAACTTTCTCATTAAGAGTGACCGCTAACGCATCTATAAAATTGAAACTATGGATTCGAGCTAAGCTGACGAAACCTAATGGATTGCACACACATTGAGTTTTGTAAATAGTTGAGCTCTTGCATGCTGTCTGTAAAGTGAGTCCGGTGTCTGTTGAGACACTAACTCCATATTGGGTATGATCAAGCCAGCCCATTCAGACACTTAATTACAAAGATCTGAGACCAATGGTCGGGTTGGTTGAGTGTATGAAATGGGGACACTGCAACCATCTTGCTGACTTCAGACAAGTAAAACTAATCGTGTGAATTTGTGAATTATTGGAACCAAATTTTTACTAAGCCAAACTCGAGTGTTGGGCACAATCTATGGTGACTGCATTTTGGTCTAACTAGTGTGGTCGAGGGTTAGAAATCAATTCCGAGAACTATACGAACATGAGGTGCTGATGACAGTGAAGAAAAGATAATCAATCCTTTGTTCGTAGTAAATCGCTTAATCGTGACAAATGTAATCCAACACAACTTCAGTTTGCAAACTGGAGATCAAATCCCCAAATGTGCATATCCATTAAGTCGTTTATATTGAATATCGTTCAATCCCGAAATTAGTGGGCTAATGGTGTAGACCGTTAACCCTTGGGTGAACTAAACACGATAGTTAAAGAAAACATTACTTTACATATTAAATATTTGCATATCTACAAAAGGCCAAATCCCACGCTGACAAACTGCTGTCAAATCCGGTAAAAAGTTAGGAGAATTAATAAGAAATCGTGCGCAATAAAAAGTAACATATGGACCACGGTCAAGAATGTATGTATTTATATAAGTCTGCAACGGTACCTGGTGGAAATTCATTCAGAATGAACAGATTTGATGGAATCGCCCTACGGGGGAGGAGGTGCAAATTAGGAAGGATTCTGACTACACCAAGATGGGACCAGTTGCAGTAACGACGTCCAGATCAACAGTCACAAGAAATACCTCTAGTCCTCCTGCATGAATAGTTGGGTTTTTTTGTGACCGCGAGCTGACGACCTCGTTGAGTCTAATTCTCAACCCTACAGGTAAGCAAAACGCCAGTTAATCGTTCGTTCGATCTTGGTTCTTAACCACTATCCAAGTAGAAACAGATCATTCGGCTTGACCGATTTCATTTTGGATCTGTCATTGGGTGTGTGTTATGAGGACATTGTAGGCTTGCTGGAGGGGATGATGTTTCGGGATTAACCTCACCGATCATTGGTCTAGTTTATAGGTATTCTGGGCTTCCGTGTATATCAAGTGAAGTTCATTCTAGGATGCCAGTATGAGCATTCTGACGTACACTGAAATTTAATTAGGAATCTTCTTGACCTGTTGTGTAAACATGTTCGACGAAATCTGGGATGGGACATTATTGATAACCATAACCCCGTTCTATCTCCTTGGGGACTCATAGGTTTAATCACGAAATAAAGTTAGCTGGAATACTCGTAGCAGATTTGATAAGTTGAAAATGAAACTGGATTTCGGTTAGGTTCCAACCAAAGACAGAAACAGCTTGCCCAGACTGGACAATGCTCCACTAACTGACCTACAAGCTCAGGTGAAAGCCAAGGAATTTTGTTTTCAAAATTTTCAGTAAGTTGATTTTTAATGCCCATCGGTAGCATTGATAGATTCCAGCGTGAACTGACTAGAGAATCTTGCAGTCGATCTGCTTGATCATTTTGGT
>LUCH01001108.1:34026-46029 GCA_013368495.1 Paragonimus heterotremus
GACTGTGTAAGTTGTGTGCATGACTTACTGGGCCTCTGGCTCATGCTTGTCCGTTTTTGTTAACATTCCAGATTTACGTTTGGCCCTCGTCCTTCAGAGAAACGCTGTTCCTCAGTGCCTCCACTCCGTTGCACGTTACACTAGGAACCGTAATTCAGCTAACACTTAGGTATGAGCACATAGCGTACACTGACAATATACGGCCTGAATATATTGGAGCTCACAAAACTATTGACAAACTGGTAAATCGGCTAGCAGAATTCGAACTCGATATTCCCATAGACCGCATCTTTGTATAAAGGATTATCTTATGAATTTTTTTTAAAGTTGATCAGTTTCACCAGTTCACAAGTTTGTATGTCCGTTCACAAAGAAAAAACATTTTTGTATATTAATGTCCATATTTTCGTTCGTCGGTCAGGAATAAACTTTGCAGAATAGATTAACAATGTAAATGGAAGTAATCAAAATGCAATTCTTGAAAAGTTACTTATACACACACATGTCAAGATCAGAAACGTAGACTCATTGAAGCATCATTCTGATTATGTACACATATGGTCACCTGTAACAATGAGTTAGGAGGTCCGACCTAACGTTTATGTTGACTAACTGGGAGCATTAAGATTAAAAAAGATGATTGTACTGTGGTTGCAAAAACAGGCTAGCTTAACTAATAATCCGTTTACACGATTAGTTAGATTCGAAGGATGGCTCTTTAACGATTCACTCCAGTTTCACAAAAAGAGATACTCTAAAGAAACAACTCTTAAAGGGTTTTGTAGCTAGAGAGTGGATTTCCTCTCAAGCGTTAGCATCCCAATATAAATCACACTGATATAGTAAGTCTCTTCTTGTACAGAACTTTATTGAAGTGTTGCACCACTGTCGTCGTTTTTGTGATAACAGCAAGTGAGTTAGGCGGTTGTTTACGGACAAATTTACCTCAAAAGAGTAGAACGCATTGGAAATAGCTCCGATGTGTCAGTTGTATACTTTTGCCGGTGTTCAAAAACTTATGGTCAGGCATATATTATCTGGTTTCAAAATTAATAAGCCTCGCTCATCCATGAAGATCAGGATATCGCCATAACATTATTCGGTGGAAAATTTCAGTGACAAATGTACATTATTTGGCGTTGGTTAATTTGGACAACACATGTGATCAAATGTGCAACTATGAGTATGTATTTGTAAATACAATGTCATCACTAAAAAAAGCCGTATACAAGAACACTTCCGAGCAAGGAGTGTTTATTACGGAAAGCACACAATGTACAATGAGTCTTCATGACAATGAAAAGATATCTTATAGATCTGGCAACAGACAGGTATTTTGGTCACGCATGTCTAATTTTCACCTACAGAGAGAACGTCATATCGAACCACAACATCGATTGATTTGGCTCACTGATTCATTGCGTTCATTGACTGAGCTTGTTGGCTTTTCTGTTCTTAAGTGGCCTGCCCTCCCTATCATTTTAGTTGTATAGTTTTATCTAATCCGTTGAGTAATTACATTCGCCTCGTGTATGTCTGATTTGATGTTTATTAATAGTTACGATCTTTGCAGTCTGGCCTAAAGGTTGGTCCCACATACAGATTTTTTAGTTAGCGTTGATGAGTATTGTGAAAATGAAAATGTCAAGGCTGACAGAAGAAGGTTTGAACATTAGCAAGAAGACATGAATGGTCCTAAATCTTCAAATTTTACAAAATTTGCTTGGAAAAACAACGACTATTGAGCCAGTTTTCTGGTATGAGTGGAATAAGTTCCAATTAGACGTCATCTGGCCTCAATAATGCTGTCTAAGATGCAATCTACCACTTAGTTTGTATCATGGGCATGCTCGGTCACAGACCTTTAATGCCATCGTGAACAGGAAATATCTGTTTGTACATCACTAGTGCTGTTCTGAATAGGTAGACAGACTGAACTACCTAACTGGTTAAGACGCTTACGAGAAAACTGAAATTACTAATTACGCTCATGCCATTCTATTTAAGTAATACTATCTTACCGTGGACAATTTTGACATTCCTAATGCGAGTTCTTTGCAGAGTGACATACTGGAACAACTTAAGTTTTGAATACAATAAAATGTAAGACAGAAGTGCTAAAATCCACTATCGACCATAGTTTGTGGTGGTCACTTTATCAGTGTTAGTCATCTGCAATTCATCAATAATTTTGAACAGACACATACTCACCCTGAGATCATTCATATGTAAAATCATGTGACAGGTTTGCATCACATCTGCCGCATGTATCAGATTATGATAGGGATTGCTATATTTGCTGTAACCCACTTCAAGTTGAATAAATAAACATTCCAAATTGTTGGTATTGATCTGTTGAAAAAAGAAAGATAATACAATACATTGTACTGTGATACGGGTTGTGTTTTTTCTTGTATTTTACATCACTTGTGATTGGGACACAAAACACACGAAGGACAACTATTTCTGGAATTGTACTCGAGCAAATTTCAATACATCTTTACAGACGTTTACTACAGACAGTTTAAACATGTCAAATTCTGACCCATAACGAAGTGAGAACAACGCTCGTAGTTCAATCGTAACTGCCGTGTTCCGTTAAATGTGTGTAAACGAGCAGTGTTTATGTGTGTCTGTGCGACTAGCCTGTTTGCGCAAGCATACAGTCTTTCCAAAACGATGTGGCTGTTACCATGTATCTGTTTCCGATGAGACTGGTTAGTGTGATCTTTACGTTTAAACAATTGCTCTTAAGCCTGCTCACGTTTACATGTTGTTTGCTATTGTACAATCTACCATGTGACTGTGCATATTTGCTATGGAGGACGGTCCCTACTGTACATTGGTACTTCTTGCTACAGTTTAATACTATTGGTCGATTGTACCGGAAAACTACACTAATAATACAACAGCAATAAAGACAGTATCAACATGACTACTAATTTCTTGTTCAGACATTAAGGATTCTTTTTGTATTGTCTATAAATGCATGTACAATAACATTTTGTCGATTTAAGAATTAGACCGAAACCTTCTAATTACGTGGAAAGACAGAAAACGAACACTACACAGATTGAGCGTTTCATCATCTAGTCAACAGTAATATGATGACTTGCGAACAGTTGAGTAATGTATTTAGACTAAGTTGAAATTAAAGTCCCCAACTCAGTCAAAATTCAAATGGAAGCATTGAACGTAAAGTTGACTATTTTAACCGATGAACGGTAACTCTTCACTATCTGGCAGTGAATGCTTATTTCAGCTCTGTTCGAAAATACAAAAACCAAACTCATCGTTAGCTGGAGGTCCAATTAAACGTTGATGCTTTATTGTCGATGTATCATCAGAGCGTTTGGACACAGTATTTTTTGTTCTCGTCGCATCGTTTTGTGCATGCAGAAGGTTCATCTCTTTAGTTTTCTCATTGGTACACGTGTAATGTGAACATAATTTACCAGTGAATAAGTTGAAGTTATAAGCTGGCTATTACAATTCTTGGCTACCAATTGTAAAAACAATCTGGGTTGTGACTTGAAATAAAAGTCGTGACCTCACAGTCTTTGATGAGGGTCAATCAGCAGACGGCTGTAACTCGTCTTGAGAAATCAGACACCTTCATTGTTGCTTACATATGACTGTCGCTGAATGTCCGGTTGTTAAATTTTTGTTACATAATGATAACTACACTTTTCTCACTAGCTCGTGGATCGAGATTCAACGCCAGTTTTAGGTGAGGCTACCCGTTTTTGTCCGGCTTTCACTAGAATGAAACTCACACAGCCGATTATTCATTAGGATGGACTACCTGGTAAGATTTTTCCGAATAATAAAAAGTCGGTCAAATTCTGACGGTATACATGTCAGCGACTAAGGTACTGTAATGATTAAACATATACCTTATAATCTTTTGTTTGTACAAATGCTGAGCAAGGTGAAACATAACTGATAAAGTCATGTGCAAGTGAGAGTTCATATTATCTGCAGACTTCAATCTGGCAGTTCTGCGCTTCTGTGACAGCTATGTACCTAGTAATTCCTGAATGTATTTACAAAAAACCTTTATAAAAAAAAGACTTCTTGTGGGTCAACTAGAAGCAGAATGGGGCAACGTTGTGGATGAACAGTAGGGTTTAAGAGAGTGCTAAAACTTTCCAGCAACTTACCTGAAATTTATTGATCAGATTGTACTTGTGGAATAATTCGTATCCAACGAATTTTAGTGAATGGTTCTCGCTAGCTTCGTTTAACGCGAACACGTCGAAAGACCATGTGTCCAGCTCGGTCTGTGAGTGTGTATTTGCAAAAAGCAAGATATGATGGAAAACTTTGAGGACATTAAACTGGTAACCGAAGTACGGGTGTGTTTATATACGTGATGTGTATGTGTGTTAAACCGACAACGTACCGCTCAGTATACTGACTCAGTTGATATGGTTACCCAGGACTGCGTTTACGACAGCAGTCTACTTGAGCGATTAATGTATTCCGGGGTGTGGTGTGCACACGAACACCCGAACAATTCGGCTGTCCTTACGTCAACCTGCGCATCGAACGTTGGGAGTGTACCTCACCTAATTAATAGTTAGGACGGGTCTAGAAGAGTTTTGTAATGTTATTATGACTCTATATTTAGAACGAAACAAAATTCTTCTCCATGTTTACAGATATAATTGACAAACTAAGGAAAACTAAAAACATGAAATAAATGGAAAAGCACTCTATGGAAACAGTCAATTGAACACTGTTCGTGCCCCACCCTTGATGTTACCATCCATCTGGATAAGTATGCTGTTTGATGTACGAGTTAAAGCTTTCTGTGTCTAATCCTCAGAAAACAAACAACCGCCCATGGTTAAGTATGTTCAAAACGAGCGAAATATGTGGGCTTTCTCGTGTCAACCACGCAGACATTCTCAGCGTATGTGCTCAAACTACACAAAATTCATAGGTCCTATGAACAGACTATTATATTCGATTACTTCTGACTGTTCTCTGTGCCAGTGAAAGCTCTCAATTTTTTGTAGTTCTTTATTTATGAAGAAACTTAATATGAGGCAGGTAGAGTTATTTGACCTCACGACCTATAAACACGGATTACCAAAACCAACCATCTAAAAGCCTCTGTCAGATCCTAGGGCTACGATGGGATTAGTTAACTTTCGGGTCAGCCACACACAACCACCCAAATTCATCCTACAAGCAAGCGGAACGCAACACCACCAGGAAAATGGGTGTCATTTATGTCTAACTACCGGTTATCTGTCGGCGTCCAAAGCGAGATCGTATGTGGATTTCTATCTGTCTAATACACACTGGGCCACAAACTTGTTTTACAAAAACGTAAACGTTCAATGATTTCTGAAAAATTTCGCCGGTAGTCCAAGAAGCACATAAATGTGTGGGTTGTTTTCCTAAATTTGATTGTCACCATTTTGGTTTATTCATTGGGATCAATGACGCTGATGATTAAAAATCTGCCTGCAAAGTTTAACAGAGATTGAGGAAGTTAACCTGGAACGGTTGATTTGTTATTTTGTAACAGAGGTAATTGCATACATTTTTAAAGTCGACCTTAGAGATTGCGATCAAACTGGTTAGTAGTGAGAACAATTTGGGTGTTATACTGTGAACCTATGCAATGTCGTTCAGCGTTAACGTTTTGCAAGCACTGGTGGTTCATCCTCGCTGTCGGAGAAAGCCTACAGTTTTCCAGAACATTCCAACACTGTTTTATATCAACACATCTGTTCAGTAATACTGTTTCCACGTCTAATGTTTCCACATTGTTTCCAATTCTCGTATAGAACTTCTGTTTACTTGGTCAACGAGATTCACAAGTTTCTAATCAGCAGGTTGGTCAACGGCTGGCCAAGATTTCAGTCATTCCACCACGCAGTGACAAGAACAAACAGCTTCAGCATCCGAGTAGGGTCTCAGATCAAACTCAGTTCACTCACTATCGACAGTCAGTTGCCAATGTATGCCCATGGAAACCGGAGTTACTCAACGATAATCACGTGAGCGACGTAGTATGAGATTACTGTATCATTTTACTGTCTCACAGTGTGCACAATGCAAAATGGACATTGATCAAAACAGGTTTTCGCAGACCTAACAAGTCCACCTAGTTTGTCTACCCTTCCTCGGGGCGTGAGCGTAACAAGTCTGTTGTCTACAGACCAACTATCAAGTTATCTGTTTCCTCAAAAGTACAGGAAAGCATAATCTACAACCGGTTGAGGGTTTATTTTGTACACTGTGTTGTTGTCTAATAGTCCACGCGGTTTCCAAGAGGGCTGCTCATGTTTAGCTATGGTGAACACCTATTCGACTCGTCGTCTATCCAAATCCTCATACAGTAGACGATCCAGCAAGGGACCAATCGAGATATTGTGTTAAGATGTTCCCTCAGGATTGGGCAAACAGTTTCAATGTTACACCTTCCGTTATTTGCCGGGTTCTTTGTTCTCTGTCCCTCCAATCAGTTTACAGTTTGCAACTTTTGCATGTGCCATCGAGATCAGCTAATGACACACTTTGATTTTTTTAAATACTGATGAACATTCATAAACACATTTTCTTGTCCCATGAATAACCACTGCTTGCTGCAATAGTATACTGATTCTCACCACTTTAAAGTTTAGTGTAAATTTTCGTTTGTATTCTTCCCTCTGCTTGCCCTGTCATTTCCACCCGGATTCATCAGCAAACATATGTATTACTGATGAGTAGTCGGAGATTTGGTTAATTTCAAGTTGAACATCATGTACAATTAATCACAGTGGTCAACACGGTTGCCTGATGAAAGCATAACCGAAGTTCTAGTCTCGTCAGTGACAAGGATATACATTGCTGACGAGCTCTAATAAGAGTGAAACTCAAGTCTAGTGCTTCTTTTCGAAAGTGGCCGACTGAGACGTCTATTGGAATGCGACAGCTTCGACCAACTGTGGGTGATGTCCAACTTGAAACATATATTTCCGCACTTTTAGCTGGATTCACGCATCAACGTCTATTTGATCAAACGCAATTTACAATTCTGTAGAGTTTACACAACCTCATTCCTCATATTGTTGGATTAACCATTAAATAAAAACGGCGATTTTTTTTCACCAACACTCACCGATATACTTTCAGTTAACTTTTAGTTCCGTGTAAGTTACACTTACTGCACTAACTGTAAACAAGCTGTAGGAAACCTGAAATTGAGCTCCAGTTAGACGTCTGATCAAATTTCTGAGGCGACTGAATGTTTGACTGGTTTACTGGTTGACTAACCGATTGGCAAAGCCACCAACACATCTCAGCAGGTTAAAATAATCATGTGAACTGGCGAAGTGCCATAAAGTTCCGTACTGCAACATATACCTTATGCATTATTCGCGCTCGAAAAGCCACGTATTGTCACCTTCCAGGTACAACAACATGGTGATAATACTGACTGCTGATTTAGGGTGGATAGGACGGCAAAGACCAGAAACTGTAAAATGACTTCAACGTTTTGTATCTTTAGGCTACGGGTAACTAGCAGCTGTACCACGTGATCAAACGCAAAGTAGTTCACTCCCCACATTCAGGCTGTACTGAGTACCTTCACTTTAGCGGAGAACGGTGGAATACTGTCCCTGGAACGATGCCTGTCAAATGACCCTGACCTGTTTCCAATTTATGCATCACGGGCAATGAAAGTTAGTTCTGTGCTTGTGTAACTTCCTCGGTAGCTTGGATTGTTTCAGTCAGCTTATTTTGCGCTCAATTTCAACTTCATGCAATATCCCTATTTCAGGCTATCTATCCATGTTTGTTGTACTTTTCTCCTGAAGTTTATTTTCTCTTAAACAGTTCTCACTTCACACAACTCATACTTGAGAAGACGTACTTCCCATCCATAGTATTCTCCCTCAATTTCACTACCCGTTAAGACAAATACCCATCATTAACGACCTATCGTCAACAGAGATCGTTTACCCATACACAGCACTCTCTTGGTTTTTAGATATATCCCTTCCTGGAAAACCTGAAAATATCTGTTGTAACAACGTCATCGTTGTTTGGAGTAAGGAGCAGGATGGATGCCCACATCAAGTCCATTCTTTTCACAGCTTGTTCATCAGAGTATTTGCGGCGCAGTGAAGTTATGTTTCCCTTCTTGTGTTTGTGGAAAACATGGTTATCACACTGTTATCACTAGAGTAATTCCGAAAATAGATATATTTACCAATTTCCCCCACTTGTCTCAAACTGCCCAACACCGGTTCACATGGAGGTAAACACACTCATCTTCGTTCGGACTATATGGCCCCCACAAATCCAGTGAGTCGGTAAACAAAGTCAAATAAAGATTTAAAGCACATCACTATGATTTTACGTTGATTTTGGAAGCAGCATGCTCATTTAGACAACCCTGAAACAAGCTGACAGTATTATGAAGCTCTCGTCTGTTGACATGTGTTTGGGCTATGCTTCTTCCTCTAAGTATGAATATCCCCATGCTTTATTACGCGTGTCACGTATCCATGAACTGTTCTACTTCTCTAATGGATATTTTCATGCATGTTGTTTATAATTTACTATGTGTTCACCTAATACCGTCCAACACAGAGTGAGGTACACACAGACATTTTAAACTTCTTTCAAACTGTAAGCTTCAAATGACTTTAATATTAAACATTCCATACATCTGGGGGTTACTGATCACATTCAACAAGTGGTAACTGCGTCTTTTATTGATGAGATCAGACAACCTAATCATTACTGTAAAGCGAAGATGGTTGAGAGCTGAGATATAATAATTCAGTCATATTACATATTGTATCAATCTCATAGTGGTCAGTACAGTTGCCTCGTGAGATTATGGTTAGATTTCGAATCCAGGCCGTGGCAAGAAGCTGTCTGGAAGGTTTCCCTGAATGATGTTTAACTTAAATACCAAATGTATACTCCTATGGAAATCAACGTACCGGACAAGAAAGTATAGTGGACTTACCTTCAAAAACATTAAAACGTTCGGCGGTATGATAAGATTAGTACAACTTGACATTCGACGGTAAATTCTAAAAAGTCGAAACAAAGTTAGAGAAAATTAGAAAGTTTGAATTTGTTTATGTGAACGAGTTGTTAGAAAGCTTGGTAATTGTATTATTATTGCATAAAGTGTACACTAAGAAGTATGTTGATATGTACATTGTGAATGTCTGGATAAACTCTTTCTATTGAGATTGGTGGTAGTCACATTTTGACTAGGTCTCAAAATTAAGGCTCTGTGTTCTTGCGTAAAATAGTCGTTTCTCCTTTTGGTTACGCTGACCAGAAAGTGACATTGCCATTGTTGCACGGCGAAGCTGTTTCATTTACACTAACGTATCCGTGGACTTAACGATTTCTGTAAGCTGTAAATTGTGTCGTTCTTTAAGGTACAATGTATGCTTGTACTGACCAACGTCAGCAGTCATCCTCACGGTTGCAGACAGATCGCCAGCTACCTCCACAAATAACTGTTTAAGGTAGTAGTTTGTTGGTCTAATGATATAGATAAGCGGGATTAAGTACATCTTATTGTTTGTTGTACAATCACTTCTAATGAGGAGGTGAACTGGCCACATGAGAGTAACCACTGTCGATACACAATCGGTCAACTCTGATAATTTGGATAAAGTAACTCCGTCGGTCAAGTAGGGCCGGACTATACACTCGGCTAGCACGGAACAAGCACGCTCAGTCAGACGGGTAAACATATTAAACAACCTTCGCTCACGCGTCTCATGATTTTGGGAACTATCGGTTTAATCAGGAATACTGTGACGCAGTGATCACGCAATAGTTTGTTACTCACTTGAGTGAGCTGTGTTCATGATCTAATGCTTCTTGATGCTCAATCTCAAACTAGTAGTCCACCACTGTTTTGGCTCTTGTTTAAACCAATCAGGAAAAGATGATCTGGAGGGGTGAACAAACATTCAGTCCTTTGAGTTAGTAGTCGAATCTCTTATTACCTTGGTCATCAGTTCTCAGCATCGCTTGTGACAGGGAAATTCACATGTGTGGAATCGCAACTTGTTTTACACCCCGTTAGTATGGTCGTAGTCAAAAGAAACTAGCAAGTCGAAACGGAATATGTCTATCCACACAACAGAAGAAGAAAATCACGTATAGCTCTGTTACATAATACACATTTACCTGGCTGGCATACCTATTATAAGTCTCCACTCTTCAAGGAGATTGGTATACAATGAGGAAAATAGTAAACAGTGCCTTCAGAACCAGTAGTTAAAATGTACACACTAGTAAACTGCTAGAAGCTGGTTCGTAGTTCAAAATCTAGAGGGTTGGGGGTTGTCGAGTATCGTGTAAGCTGGTTGTTTTTAATATGATTAATGAGCATATCCAGCAACAGTGTAAAAGCGAACCAAAACAGTTAGAATTTGAAACTTTTGACAGGGGTTAGTGCCAAATAAACGCGAATATATAAGTTTGAATGAGTTCGCAATTGAAGGATGGTCTGTAGTACTATGCGGAATTATGTGAACACCAAATGTTGAACTGATTGCTTTGTTCCAGAGGCGACTTACTCAGCTTCACGTGCGATTCTAACAGAAGAAAATGTTGGAGAACTGATGAAAAATGTTAAGAATATATTCGTGTAATAATGCTAGCTTTCTGAAAGCGGACACTTCCGTCTGCAGGTATTACGTTGAATGACCAATTTCTTTCATATTTGTTTTCAGATGACCATTTAGTGAGATAATTTACCCAAAGCTTGTATCGCTACCAGTTGAAATACGGGAAGCGTGTGCTTGCGGAGGGAAGCATACCTAGGCTATGTGCTCAATATGTTCCAATGAAAAGAGGCGGCCGACGCTAGGACAAATTAGCCTGGACAACCAACCGTATATTCCCGTGTGAAGACTAAAAACGTTATGCGGTCATACTGTACAAACACAACTGACCTCATTGACTCCAACTACTTGCCAGCGTTGGTAGCAAAATTGGACGTTACTGAAGCACGTAAGTCACGTGACAGCAACTACTGTCTGTGGTGTGGATGTGAGTTGGAGCCGGTCACTTGCACATACCGTTCCTGTTGTTGAGACAACACTTGTTCGTGGGTGCACAAAAGCACAATTATTCATGATGGTGTGTTTTGCATTTTAATTCAATTAGTTTGAGGACTTAATCATACGCTTATCATACACTTCGTGTAATATGCGATGCGATTCGTACTCAGTGCAGTAGGTTGAATGGCAAAGGTCAACAGACCAAAGACAATAGTTTATCCCGTTGTCGACTAAACTCTGACTTCTAGCCTGGCATCTTTATCCAACACGCTGTGTCAATTTCATAAACATCCCATTGCTATAAAAATGCAAGGTTGGAATGTCATCATACAGCCGTCGTATCCATCAGAGATATCCCAGTGCATGAATGCTCTGCATACAGTTGATCGCAGGCGCTGGACCTGTATTCCTGGAAGTGATAAATTGCTGGTCGAAGTGGGTATGTAAACTAATGGTCGATCGACTTATCGATCGAATATCAGCCAATCGGAATTTAACCACTGGAAATACTATGGCGCAACCTAATCTGCGTTGGGATGGTGGAAGCAAGAAGATGACACGTTGTTAGTCGGTGTGCTTATCGTTTGTAGTTGAATGATGAATGGCAGCTTCGACATTGTCTTTCACACTCTGACCCCGATGCAATTACCCGGCTTCACTCAATGCCACACTGAACTTCTCATGGCGCAACTTGTAGTGTTCGATGAGGGTACGCTATCAGTAAGTGGATTTTGTATGAATTCGCTGTCTATGACTTTGCTTGGTTCATAGTTGTCTGTCTTGTAGATGATTACCGCATAACCCAGATGTAGCTTCTATACACTAACAGTCCATGAGCTTCTTTGGTGCGCAGAACAGCCAACTGTCTAATTCTCAACCAATTCAAGCGTTTGAGTTAACTAGCATAACCGTCTACTGTAGTAGTAGTAGTAGTAGTAGTAGTAGTAGT
>LUCH01001108.1:49991-126984 GCA_013368495.1 Paragonimus heterotremus
GTAGTAGTAGTAGTAGTAGTAGTAGTAGTAGTAGTAGCAGTAGTAGTAGCAGTATAGTGCGATGACGTAGCGAGTATAGTGAGGATGCCCGATCGCATCATATTACTCACGCCACTCGGTGATCAAGTTGGAACATCTATCTGCGGGAAGAATATAGGAAAATGTCTGGAGTGTATTTCGGCGTGGAATGCTTTTCTTTCCATACATCAACTGAACGCTGACAATTCTGGCTACCGTTAAGTCCTCAGATCGATGTTATATGCAAATTAGTGTGTTTTTCAGTTGTGGTGTTCAAGCGTATACCTCACATGTCGATTCTCTTGATAAGCAATTCATGCACCGTCCGCATTCTTGGCTCAGAACACTATGTCTTGGGACTATCTAAAATGACTATTGTTCCTACCTGAAGGATTTTGTAGCTTGACTCGATGGAGTCATTTAGTGGATAGTACCTCTGCTCAACCACTTCCCAGATGGTTAGTTGATGAGCGTTGTGTTGGTTCATTTTAAGGGCAGAAAGTCTGTAAGACTCTTCAACAACTTCATTTTGGGCGTTTTATGAAGTCAGAACTCTCACGCTCTAATCAAACTGGGGCATACGTTTGCATTGCATGTGAACCCTTTCGGATAAAATCGGGGGAAAGGTTACTTTCTCCGTCTCCGAGTTGTCACATACGTTTTTCTTGGACGAAACATCAGTGAAGTTGTCACGTTTTCTGAAGTTTTCACGACTGTCTTCAGCTTGATAGTGAAGAATTTTATACATGGAATACTATTGGACAGATGATGACCTGGCTTTCACAAAAGAGTCGGTCATTGTAGATCGCGTTCATCTCTCGGGCTGGGGCCCTCACGACTCGCAGAGTCGATGGCTTGAAACTTTACGTGAGATGGCGGCTAACCGAACTCAGTGGCGTGAATGTTGTGGTTGTTTGACAGAGTTCTTTGTGAAGTGAGTGCATTTGATGACGCGGAGCAGTGAAAGCCGTAAGGAAGCTCCCCTGCTAATGACGTCTTATTTTCACTTATGGCTCGGTTGTTTGTTTGCAGAGTGTAGGCACCTTGATGTTGAATGTTTGAATATAAGTGTAGCTATTTTTTAGTGGTTAGGTCCCCTCCTCTTTCCTTTCTTTCTTCTCTCTTCCCACATAAGGTTTTTTCCCTTTGTGGTTGTGTGGCAGTTAATCCTCAGTGTGAACCACTGATGTATTGCTGTTTTTGATTATTGGAAAGCAGCAATTGTGCGCCAGTTTGTTGATTGGTTATGTGAGTTACAGACAGTTAGCGTCGGAATCGCAATCACCTCGGTTACTTCAAGTGCGAAATTGTGCTGAATATTGTTATTTTTGCAGACAGCTATCCCTTAGTGGTTATGCAACATACATTATGCGGAATCAACGATTGTTCCCGAAAATGGCAGCCATTAGCATGCGATGAGTGTGCAATGGACTTACAATCCTTACAGTAATACTGTCTCTCTCTTCTAACAGTCGGTAAGGAAAATTATTATCATCAACCTATATATAACATCGCATCGGAATTCGCACCTTGCCATCACGGACGAGACGAACTCGGGCACATACACACATCTTAAAAGTTTTAAAACGAATTGAAGTCAATAGACCAGTCGGTTCACTTAGACCGTGAAACAGTGGAAATTGCGTTAATTCAAGGTACAGCTTGTTATAACCCTCTGTGCGTTAATCATTTCATAATATCGATGTTATGATGTTGATGGTTTCTGTCAGGCTCGTAAGACGATTACTTTTTATGTTTTGGAATAACTGATCTTTTAGGATACAAGTCTACATCTAGTGTAAGATGTTTAATTACCCGATCAGCAGATTTCTGTAGTGGTCTCATTAATTCAATTGGGATGAGTGTTGGATGCAATAAGTTGGACACCCTCTCGACTTGAAGGGCTGGGGGCAGGATATCACAGAGGGCAACACATAGGTGCCTTGGATGTTCCAGTTCACATTTATATGAGAGCTATTGCTTGTTCGCACGCATAATTCGAACCGGCCGACACAGCTGTGGACCCGCCTTCAGTCAGCTACGCTACAATCATCTTCTATCTTATTCAACTCCAAAACACCAGGCTCTTGTTAGTTTGACGTCTACCTCTTTCTTTATACAGGCCAAATTAGCTAAGTCTGTTCACACAGTCTCACACTACCAGGCATTCATTTGTGCCAACTGACTAGAACTCTGAGGCGGGACACTATTAGAAAGTGTCGTTATAAGCATTAGGGATATCGTTCTGTCAAACCAGCCTGTGTTTCCGCAGAAATCAGCAAGTTTAGCTACGAAATAATTAAACACTGTGCTACCATTGCCCTTGAACTTATCTACGTCAACTATTCTTGTTGAGTCACGTTTTTCTTTTGAATATCAGCGCCTCCAACAAAACAGTTTGTTTGGTTAAATATAGTTTCCCTGAACTGGTTAACTGGCCATTGCATCCGTGGTATGGTCTTGTAAACGTCTGCTTGACTTTCCCTGGAAAATAGAGAAGACTCGTTTGCCTTCTGCCTCTGGGAGATATGCGAACTTTAATGCTTTATAAAACATTTTCTGAATCCTGTTTCCATCGTGTGGTGCATTGTCAGGCCGGAGGTACGAATATTCAAACACTTGGCGGAGTGCCCCAACGCGGGGGAGAGGCACGTCGACAAACCCTTAACCGTCGGAGGGCGGACAACGGGGCCTATCGGATGAGTCATCGCTCGACCGGATCAGAGCAACAGACAGATTGACAGGCGGAATAACCCCGGAGAGAAGGGGCCGATCACACACGTAAACTGGGCCGAAGTGTACGCGACGCGTGTGCGGAAACCTGGAGGTGTTGTGGCCTGGACTGCTGACTCATAAACGCGGGCACGGGCGTAGCATGTGAACTAGCGTGTTGGACAATAAAGATAGTGCTTTGTTGGACGCCTCTTCACTACAATAGGAAGCCGATCCTGCTGGCATCCTTTCAAAGTGTATTCGGTTTTTCAATCAATCAATAACTTTCTCAACTCAGCTGTATTAATCTCCTTCTTCAACTTATGAACTCGCTGGTACTCAGACTCATAAAGTTTCTAAAGAGAAATGAACAAAATGTACTTAGTTATCGTTAGTAAACATTTCGGATCCGAACCCCGAAAATGGCTCATCAACATTTACCTGACGAATGCGTTAAAGTGTGCGTACAGTTTCACGCTTGACAAAGAATCTACTGGTTGAAAGATAGGAAGCTGGCATGGCGCAATTCAGTTAATTTTCAAGTGACTCGTAAATACTCGTCGTTCTGTCGCTCATAAGTTTCAAACCAAGTACCGTTTTGTATTTGGGTTATTCAATCGAGTTTCACTATGTAAGTGCAATTCATTTGTAGTGCATACTAACTTTGTTGAACTGGGGAGTTAAATTCTTACATTCGAATTTGTGAAGCCAGTGAACTTTTAGCGTCAACTACCTATCGATAACCACATGTTCAATGTATATAAATAAATTGTTTGAAATGTTGTGTTAGTCAGGAGTTAGGAACACTGATTAGCACAAGATAAATTATGCACCCAACATGAATGATCACCGTTCAAAAACTTACTTCGTCTGTCGAAAAAGCCTGCCTTGGCACAAAATGTCACGGTAAACGACGGGTTATATGCATTTATAACAGAGTTAAATAAATATATAGAAAACCTTTGAATCAATGAAATTTCTAGCCAATTTGGAACACACGCTTTGAAAACGAAGCTGCCAGGCGATTCTAAACTAACTCGTTGGCAGTCACTTCGAACAAAATGCTCAGACAAAACATATACTTTTTGAATTAAGTAATGATCTAAGTCCACTTGAGTCTTAGCCAGACAAGGCTGGACCAGACTATTGGATAATGGATAGCTATTCCATCTAACATCTAGCGTCTCACAGTCGATCCTGCTTGCTGATAGGGGCAATGTGCTGACTTAGTTTCTACCACATGAGTTAGCTACCAGTGCAAAACCTGAAAGGGGGAACCTGGACTGGCAATCTATCTGCGCTTTCCTAAATAAAAACAAGGTATTGGCATGTCAAAACTTTGAAGTCCTCTTGTGGAGGTGAATTTCACGTCAACTTGCTGTTTTTGATGTTATATGACTGGGAAGAAACGGAATGTTGGGAACTCCATTTTTTTTTCAAGCAAAACCGCCTCCTTCACAGGGAGGAAGATTCTGTCCAATCAGACTAACCAAAATGTCCTAGAAGTATCCAGAGGTAACGTTCGCGGTGCTTTTGTGTGATCAGTCTTCGTTCTCATGTGTCCATTGGTGGTTTAGTGACCTTAGCTATCATTTTCAGTAACTGTCGTTCTGTTTTCTGATTTCAGAATGTTTATAGATCATTATGCACCACGTAATTACTTTATATCTTTCGCTCTGTCGCACACTTTTCCGAGCTGAGCAAGGTAACATTTTACACTCGTATTTGGGTTTGACTTGGAAGCAATTAGCAGGGACAGTCGCGTTATTTTCGGGACCAAGATTTTCCGTTTTGTTTATCTCATGGCAGAAAATTCGAATTCCTTCAAGGGCACTTCTGTTCAGTGGCCGATCCAGCTTACGGTCCCAGAGTTTTCAAGAAAGGTCGTCACTGACAGCAGCTGTACTCACTTAGAATAGTTAGTTAGAATGTAATTCATTAGTGAAGAACCGTTCATCTGATAACACGCTGCTTGTGATTACAGGGTTTTGTTGAAGTTCTGAAAACCAGGAGTACATTAACAGTTTGGCAAACCACGCTGACCAGTTGAAACATGACCGTAGCCTGTCTGTTCAGTTTTCAACTTGACACAATGTACACTGGTGAACGAGTACTGAACCGATTAGTTAGCTGACTCATTGGTGCCACACCTGCATGTTTGACTGTGCGATATCAGGCGTGTTTTACGTGACAGGCTGTTTCACAGATAGCCACCAGGGCGCGGCTCAAACGGAGATTTGACAAGAGTGGTTTACCCCTTCAGACTATAATATTTTTCTGTCGTTAGATCCCTCAAAACAATTTGGTCTGTAGCGGAAAGGACTCATAAGAACCTTAAATTATTGTTGTTCTCATAATGAAGTGAGACAATAACTGGTTTCCCCGTTGCCATCTATATGCATCTGTTTATTATTCTTTTGTCAACGTAATCTGTTTATGAGATTGTTCAAATGGTCAGTAACACAGCGGTCTTCAGACCAGTGCTATGATCAATCCTATCATCGCTCATCTGGTTGGAAGCGGGCACCGGGTGAAAACTGATCAAGCTTTCAGAGTGGTATATCCCATACCATGTAACCCATCAGAAGTTCTGCGACAACTGCGATCAATTGTGGGTGATGTTCAATCTATATGAAAATCCAAATCCCCTACTACTCATCATTAATCAAATACCGCTCAACAAGTCAATGATTTCCGTGATTTCAACTTGCAGAGAAGTCCTAGTCGAGGGGTCATCGATTGGAGTTAACAGACAGTAACTGTGTCTCCTCTCGAGGCGATCGGGCAACCTGATCATTACTCACAAGCGAAAGTGGTTGAGCGTTCACATGCGATGATAATTCGGTCGTGCCTAACGTGAGGTCAATGGCGCAGTGGTAAACACGGTTGCCTCATGACATGAACTGAATGTCCGTGGTTCAAGTCCCGGCAGTGGCGATGATATGCACTACTGACGAGCTCTAATGAGAGCGAAACTCGAGTCTAGTGCTTCTGCTTTTCGAAAGGGGCCGACTGGAAAGTCTATTGGAATGCGACAGCTGCGATCACTTGTGGGTGATGTTCAATCTATACGAATTAGAATACTTTGTATTGCCCAGGCGATTGGAATCAGGCTGCTTGACCGGGTATTATGTCATCAAAAGCGGTTTGTTCAGGCGCCGCCCTTACCATGACCACAAATCCACCGGATCGATGGTCAATCTGTGCGGTCAAACCAATGGACAAGTGTGACGTAACCGATTAATCAAGTCATCGCCAACTGACTGACCAGTGACCTAGTTTCTCTGTAATAAGTCTGATCGATATCTCGATCTAACTCTATTAACTCCTTATCTAATTGTACCGGCCCGAAGATGAATTATCGAAAACATTCGTTCGCCCATAAGTCTTTATTCTGATTACCGTAATGGGCATATTTGAAACGTTTACAAGGGCTTAAACCAAAAGACGATTAGACTGACAGCTCACTATCTACGATCGTCCGTTGTAGAGAGGTTATATAGGAAAGCCCATTAGTGTCAGTTTGGTATGTTTTCGAAGCAATATTGATCGACTATCCTTTACACTGTGGGTGTTGATAGCTTGGAAGCAGATGGCTGGCGAATGCTACCTTCCTTCGTTTCTAATTGGCATCTTAAAGTTAGAAACTTGACTCCAAAAATACTAAGGTAATCACGTCATTGATACTCACTGGTTTTTATACGCAATAAACTCTGAAGCCAGTAAAGATGTTTGAACACAAGTAGGGACAGATCGTCTTTTTGGTCAGCCAGCAAAATTTACACCCACAGAAGGATACCAGATTGTCAATAGAATGTCACTGCGTTGTTCTCTTGATGAGTTTACTTTACTTGGTGCTATTATTTTTGGCGGGATACTTCGCTCCGCGATAGTCCATAAACTCTAGGTGGAATTCTGGTGTCAGCCATTCAACCCTTTATTGGCGTTCACTGAAGGCGTCCTATCGCCATTTCCTTTCATTACATTGAAGTTAACAATTTGGACTGAGTTCCCGGTGATTTCAAGAATATTAGGGTGGAGAAGTTTGTCTTGATTGGAAAAGCGACTGTTATTAATACTGTACATACTCATTCAGCATACAGAATGCAGAATATGTTACATTAATGTGGAGAAATTGCACACTGTTGCAAAGTGTTTTGAGGCCCCAAAAGACAGTTTGATATCACACGACAGCAGGAAGGCACGCTATCTCCAGTCACAAGGTTATTAGCAAGGTTTCGGCAATTCCAGCGTCAACGAATGTCCTACTCGTTAGCCTTCATTTTGGATGACGTTGACAGTATATACAAATGTTGAATGGAGATAGAACCAAAAATCTTCTTGTATTGCATTTTGAAACTGTAGTCCGTCTACGATAAAGTCACATGTATACATGCTGTGCAAGATTGCATTATCTTCAATGATCAACTTGAAGAGAGCATGCTAAAGCGTGCAGCCAGCTTGCATGTCACATAGTCCCAATGTTGTCCGTCTGTGCTAGTAGGTTTACGATAGCCCGCCTATAAACGACGCCCTCTAGGGAGGTAAAAAGGTGGTCTTCGGTGGAAAACAGATAGTCACTTGTTTAGGTTTTGTAAAGCGTATGACTTTAGGTTCACATCCCTGATTTTCTAACATAAAACACACACTATTTTCGTCTTGAGCAATACTGTTACCGGGAGAAGGTCATCATAGAATTACGGCACATGGTAGCGCTTTAAGATCCCCACTTGAATCGTTTTTATCTGTTGAAATTAGTGATGAAAGAAACCGTAATCCCTCGTATAAGTCTCAAAGATTAGCATAAATTCTATGAGGGTCACCGTACCATAAGGTATGTATCTGATAAATCTGACCGAAGAACGGTTAGAATAACGTAGTAACTGAAAGCATCCTGATCGTTTTTAGGTGCAGTCAGCTGCTAATATACGAGAACCGAATAAGATTAGTTCATTATTGAGTCCGACTAATTGATGTTCAAACCCCCTGGATGATATGTACACTTGGGGTGAGCACCACATCCGGATCGTCCTGAGGTAAATCTGATATATTAAGGAACCGCCTGTATAAAGATCGCTGACACAATTGTTGATCTAAATGGAAATAATCTTTTTTTTCTGTATGATAATCAAACTATACTCTGAAATGCTTACACGCGTCGGGATTTTCAAAATTCGTAATATGTAACCTACCTCTATCTGTAATACAACAATCGTATAAAATGACTTCATGTAGGGAAGCAACTGAAGTTGTTGAAAAGAACAATAACGTTTAAAAAAATTGCACAGTTAAGAAACCATAGTAACCTTCTTATACCCTTAGTCCGGATTATTATGACGGTAACCTCTAAAAGTTTTCTCAGCCCAACGACTGTTTCACCAAGTTAACTTTATCAAGACAAGAATAGTCTGTTGGAGAAAATGACTAGTCAGACTGATCACTTGATGACGCACAGATCAGCGAACCAATTTCCCTGCAAAGCATTATAACAACGAGTTTAAATAAACTAACCTTTCGACAAAAATCCCTGCTCGAATGGCATTGGCAACACTGCGAAATCGTGGTTTCTGGTCTCCGATGCCCACAATGGGTTGCGTTCGAGTGAACGTGGAGGCCAACCAATCCCGAACCTCATTCGGAACATATTCGGTGGCTGCCTCGGACAAGTCTTCTTCTTCTTCACGAATACGTCTATCATATGGGCAATGGGAAAATGGATAGCAAGCCATTGTTTATGTTACAGATTCGGAGTATTGCGAAGTCAACAATACGTATGTCAACAGTTTAGAAATTAATTTGAACTGTGCTCTTCTCATTCTTATTTTTTAAAGACAACTGAGCTGACTCTAATCTTTGTTCGGTTCCGATGTCTTAGGAGAAGCATGTGTGAATTACCTGTCTGAAGCCAAGACTGCTGCTTACTCCTGATCGATCGTTATCACGTGATCAACCCAGCGCCTTACCAATGCGCACTGGACGAACATTCTGGTAGTACGTTTCACCAGCTGGCAGCTGCCAGTTTGCCGTTGGCCTGCTATGAAGTAGGCGGACTTAACCAAATTTGCACACCGATTCACGAACGTGTTTTTAAATATATTGATGACCCTAAACGTCCTAGCATAGATCTTTTATCCATTCCTCCATGTGATTTGAACGGAGGATGCCTGTGAATTATACGTGAATATTAAATAGTCTACATATCAACCTCCAACAGTTCTTACTTTAAACGTCTGCTTGCTCATCGCATATCCGAAAGTTTCGCGCAAACATCAGGATTACAATGTAGCCTGCGTAGGTTTCATGCAACCCTAGCATGGTTAGTGTTGTCGAATGGAAAACTTATTTATCGACTAGTGATTGGACAGAGCTCATTGGAGCGCAGTTTTTTTTTATACGACTTCCAATATCATTTTTGCGAGGCAAACCGGTAAAAATAGGCTTTTTGCTGTTGTACTGACGATTCTAACTGAGAGATGTGCATGTCACAAAGATAGAATGGCACTGAATTTACCCCTTCGCCAACATCTCACTGGTTTATCCGAGACCAAACCGGAAACTACTAGACTAGACTACACCATCGTAAACTGCTACTTTTGTTAACGTGATGTAAATTAGTGATATACTTTATGTGATTCGACCAGATCAGTTGATTTCAATTGTGTACAACCAGACATGACGTCGACGCGGAAAACAATAACTGGCTCTTATTTCAAGATGAAACTTTGCTTCGTTCATCTGATAGATCAGTGGTTGGATTTTTTTACGTTGCTCATTCATATGTTTTCAAAAAATAATTCGTGAAAACGGACAGGATAAAATATTCAAAGTTAGAAATATGCACGCATAAAAGACGTACAAAAACACTCAAACGAAAGAAAAAGAGAAGTTTTTTTCTGTTCACTATATAAGATCGATATCAACAATGAAGCAATTATAATTCATTGCGGGAAGTGAATCAAATATTTGGTGGAGAAATCAGTAATAGCAGAAATCTTCTAGACTGTTGATGTTTGCTGTACTGATAATCGACTATCGCAGATAGAATAACGAATTGTGTTGTGCGTAAAATGAAAACTTACTCTTCTTGGGCATCTGGTTCAGAAGCTGGATTGAGTATGCTAACCCAAATTACACGAATCAGTTGGTTAGCAAATGAATTATGAGTCCACAAACTTATGATGCACCGGATTAATCAGCTGTACAAAAGTTTGACTAGAAACACAGCAGTAAATACACGCAAGAAGAAATGCACCAATTTAAAGAAGTTTAACGGTGAAGGAAACAGAGATCTTTTCACCCAGAACATAAAAAAGTTCGTAAATTAATTTCGAGCTAAACTTCGAAAACGTAGGATTAAACGAATAATTTTGTTAGTGTATACAATCATATTGGTTGTATGGGTGCAACCAAACCGTGAACTCATATTCGTGTGTATGTCTGTAATTGTGTGTATGTGAAAGTATACAAACAGTCAAAAATGCCTCCTTATTTGTGGGCAAAATTATGACCTAGGTGTTTCCGACAAACTAGCAGAAATATCGCCACTCCCTTGCGACTTGTGATAAACACGTTCAGCTCATTTTCATTTGTTGGCTATGAACATTGCTATGTAACGACAAAGCCAGTCGAACTGGTCTGTTAACCGATCGGTGTTAAGTGACTGTCTCACTTGCCCAAAACGACTTAAACTTTTCGTCTAGCGTGCCATAAAATCCAGTGTCACCTGTAATTGTCCTCGACAGCTGAAACCCGTCACTGGAACCTAAGACACATCTTGGTTCGACAGTTCAAAGGTTATTGGATAGCAGTGGATGCAAACTAGCTATCGTAAATGTTAATCGTTTGCACTATCCCCTGCTTCCAGTATGTTTCACTTCTACAGTAGAAGAATAATTTTGTACCTGACATATTATTGTGATTCACAAAATCCCTCAGACTTCTTTAATGGTTTAATAGACGCATACCGCCAGCCTGTATAGTTGTGTCACACCAAAAAATGCACGCCTGAGGCCAGCCACTGAAGTGACGGGATTTGTACAGGTTCACCTCTAAAGGCAAGCATCGATGCTAAACTGAATTTGACCTGTTATCCTGCATACGTGAAAGATCACCTTCCCCATAATTCGTAATTTAAACAAGAAACACGGATAAATAATTATGGTAACCACAAGTTGCGGGTTAACAGTTTGTAAAGGAAGGCATGTCATGACCATGCGTCTATCGGCTGTAATGGCAGGACTATAGCCAATAAGAGTGTCCTAATTTTCTTGTTGTCATCAGTCTGACAACTATGGAACATTCGACATCTCCGTGATGCGTGGTGACTGATATATTTGCCTCACATTCCCTAACCAATTGTACAACGTATTGCCACCTATAAACATGCATGTAATGGGAAACACAGTGAAGTCGTAACTGTATCCGTAGCTCTCTATCCTCGATTTCTAATGTGTGGAAGCTAGCATTGGAATTAAGCTAGTTCGTCATCTGCTATTAGCCCTTTGAGTTTGATTACTGCAAGAATGTGAATGGTCGATTGTCACAATTGCTCTCAATGTTCAATCGACTGCTATGGACAAAACACAACGACTCGGTTCACAGACGGTTGTATAGTGCGATATCTACGCAATTCGTCGTCGGAAAGATCACAGCATATATGCATTTTGGTACACCCTTATACATGTCTATGACGATGCCCGAAATATTTAGGGAGTACAGGACTACAGGAAGGAATCTAGGTTTGGTCACGCTGATGGTGCAGGCGAGGCATTCTGCACAATGCTACGTAAAGTTCAGTCATCTGGACAGTGTGACCATAATATATTTCGCGCCATCGTGATAAAAATGTCACGTGTGGGGAGCAGGCAGACATATACGGAGCGGTGCCTACATACGCATCTGTCTCAAAAGCCGGTGGCACTCAGTCAGACTGGCAGTAAGTAAATGGTGGACTGCCCATAGCAGTACTACAGACTATTGACTACAACTTCGAGGATTAATTTTAGCACTTAGTTTGGCAATCCTTTCTGATGACTTTGTGATGTAGTGGAAATTGTTTTTGGCTATGTGTTTAGCAAGCTTCATTGCTGTGTGGATCGCCTGCAGCTAGGGGTGAGAATGATCAGAAGTAATACAAACTGCCTTTCAAGTCTAGAAATAAGGTAGCATTTTCTAACTGTTTGTGTGTGTATGAGTGTATGTATTTCCTAGTTTGGTTTCTTCAGAAGGCCTGTTGCAGTCACAGTCCAGATTTTGTTCTTACGTCACAGCAGTTGTACACTCGATCGAAGCTGGTGAGGAAGCTCTGTATGATTTGGGCCACAAACTCGGCGCCTCCACAATACACGAGCTGTGTCGACGACTGAAACCTCGAAGGAACAGACACGATAAATCTTTATTCGAAGTTGAAAGGTTACTACAGTTAGGAGTTATGGGAAACCAGCCTGAAACTAAGCTGATTCTATACAAACATCTCAAAAAATAGTCTACTAGCCATTATGAAGGAGAATCAATACATGCTGTTGTTGGTTCTGTAGGTAACAAATACTAGTCGATATGAGCCCAGTGTTGATTTCACATTGTCTTTTGCTTCATATCGTTGATCAGTTTTTATGTTGAGTGGTCATTCATGGTTGCTATGATGATATTCACTGAACTCAGTTGAATACCGTGATTTTAGCATTGTCGAGTACACGACTGAAATTTTCAAATTTAGTCACGTAGTAAAGTGAAGGCCTGTAGCGATACACAAAATTATTGTACTGCGACATCTACATCTGGACACTTTTCGTTCTCAATCAGTGTGTCATTGTCCTGGAAACCGCAGCGACGAATGTCGGTTAAGCGAAGTCTAATCTATTGTAGCAAATTATTGGCAGACTTACTCAATAATTCGAATTCACCAAGAGTATTCTGTGGTGATTGTCCCTAAACCTATTTCTCATTATTGTTGTTTTATTACATTGTCGACAGTAAGCTGTACAATTTCACTCCAGAGATAAAATACCTGATCTGTCTAGTTCAGCTATTATTACTACTGCGTCAAAACTAGCATTGAGATTGAGCTAAGTTAACTACTTCATTTCCGTATTTCATGAACCATCATAATTGACATCGCGGACTTCTGTAACGTCTTGCGATGGATTCCTGTCCACCTGAAATTCTCAATATTCATAATTCGTCGAGAGCAATCGAAGACTGTTTAGAACGCTTCGAAATATGGTGTCTCACAGGCAAAGAGCTGAAGGCAGAAAAGAAAGTTGCTCACTTCCTCGCCGTACTTGGCAAAGATGCGTACTGCTTGGTGAAAACCCTGTAATTTACTGATTCACCAATTTCTCTTCCCTGTGAATCCCTGAAGAAACTGCTGCTTTGAAATGTCCAACCTATAAACGTTGAAGCAGCTGAACGAACTAAATTTTATACGCTCGTGAGAAAAGAAAATCAGGATCCACGACAATTCATTCTCAATATACAGACTCAAGCTGCTCGGTGTAATTTCCAGAACCATTTACAAACTCAACTCTGTGACCGTTTGATCGCTGGAATAAATATGCGTGATCTGCAACAGAAACTTTTATTGCTTTTGAATTCTACATTCCAGTCAGCTAAAACATTATGCGAACAGTATCAGAATGTCACAGCTGCTGTGAATGATGAACCAGTGATTGTACATAACAACGTAAGACGAACATGAGGTCAACAAAGGCGGCTGTCTGAAAAAGTTAATACTCGAAATGTAATTGATAATAATCAACCTGCATCTGATCCAAACGATACCCGGCGGTGGAACAGCTCCTTGAAGTCAGTTACTGAAGTCGAACCTGCAATCCTGAACGTATGAAAAAGAAGCCACGTCACCACTACTACCGGGACTTTCATTTGAACTGCGGCTGATGTGGTGATTGTCACTAAACCGATTTCTCATTACTGTTGTTTTATTAGATTGTAGACAGTAAGCTGTACAATTTCGCCCCGGAGATAAATTACTTGCTTTGCTTAGTTCGGTTGTTATTACTATTGCGTCGAGGCTACCTCTGAAGTTGAGCTAAGTCAACTACTTCTCTTCTGTATTCCTGGAACCATCACATATTCCTACTGGAATAGGTCTATCGGCAATAATGTGTTAGAAAACTGGAAAATTATAGTCAGACCAGCTGGAATTTTAAATTTGGTTCGGGGATTATCCACATATTCGCGTGTTATTAATCTTTTCTTGTCATACTGTACTGGTTATTAACTGAGAGCTTTCAGTATTGTTACTGATAAACATATCATCAGTCATGGCCGTTTTCCGCTCTACAGTAATTTATTTAAAAATACATAATATTCAGTAGTTTCAACTCCACAGGAAAGAACGGATCAATATTGCACACGTGAGTTCTCATAAAGATCCGACAGGCCCAAAATGCACCTCCTTCCCGCTACCACACCCTTGTGTGTGAGAGAGGCAATCTCATCTTGAGCGGTCTCATCCAGCGTGGGGACACAGGCAGTTGAGTATTTTAGAAAAGCGAGCTCATTTTGTCAACACAGCTAAGCTGTCTGGACGGTTAGTAGCTCTGTAGTTCATGGTCTACTGGACACATAGACGTGTGGCTTCGCCGAAATTTCATTTGAAGATTCAAACCTTTTAGCTTCGCTGTAGTTTTTGTTTCTTCAGTATTTTGCCAAGTTTTAAATTCAGCCGGTCACGTGATCATACGTGTCATGCGCATTTTTCATACTAATGAACATATGACTGACTGACCGACTGACTGATAGAATGAGCGGCTGGAAAATTGAAGTCTTGCAGTTTTGCTTTTGCTCTTAGCCAATCATAGTTTACATCGTAAGTGGAGGTACCATCTCACTGGCCTGAACAACACGTTAACAAGATAAGCGGTTAATAGATGCGTGCGAAATCTAAGTGACCTGTACACTGTGTGCAACAAACATCAAAAGATATCATGTTTCACATGTTGGCTAGACGATCACCACCACATAGGTTATGTTGAAAATCAGATTCTGGTCACACATGAAGCACTCTCAGAGTAAAACACACTTAGCGAAACTACGTGCAGCAAAAGAATTGTAGTCTTACGTCGTGTCTGCAAGTGATCTGCTGTGATAGGTGCATAATGAACCAATAGATTTGGATGAGCACATTAGGTTACCGTGGCGACAAAAGGTTGTGTGGGCAGGTTCGTGTGATTTAGCAGTTAAATGTAATGAAACAATTCACAACACTGAGCGAATTTCTCAAATTTATGATGAACTGATGTCTACATTTATTTTACCGCTGAAAAGTTTGAGAATGTTAGCCAGACTGCATACTTTGGGTGTCCCATTCGACATAGTTATGGGGTTAAACAAATCGTTCAAAAACTATTACAGCTTGAACCGTGTACTCACCGTCTTTCAGCAATGTAGCTCGCTTCCATGACCGTGATGGAGTAGTGCAAATTCTTAAGCAAGGTTGCCTTACCAACCCGATCTTGTTCAATCGCCTCGTATAGTTGTCGCATTCTAGAAATGTAACAGGATAGTTACAGGAATGAGGACTTACAAAATGGCAAGTAGAACTCATACAACATGTAGATCAATACAAAGCCCTATGTACTTTCAGAAAACTTTCTACTACTGTCGACCTATCATATTTGATGTCCGTGTTGGACAGTCGCAACTTGCACACCATTGATTCTGTATGGAAGCATCACCAGGTGAACAACCAGACAACAAATCTTTAATGACAACAAACTGAAACTGTATTGAGTACGATCTCTTGTACTCTATTTTGTTGGTTTCAACACTTTCGTCATGTTTCATTTCATCAATTAGCTTGCGGAGTCTTTGTTGAGTTACGCATAGTCGTCTTGAAAAGACAGCACGGTGATCATACAATGACTGGGGCACGAAATATCAACCGTTGAGCCTACTTTCGTGAACCTAGCTGGTCTCCCTTGTAAAAGATCCTATCGGTTCCGGACAGTTTGCGTAAGAACATTGTAAAATATAACACAGAGCCTCGTTCACTGTCTGCCATTATCACTGCTTACTATGCTTTGATTACACTGGGCTGCTGTCAGTTAATTCTTTCCGTGTTCAGTGGTGCTGTGTTATCTCTGGTACGTCCCCCCCACAGATTAAGTTTGTACAAAGGCCCACGCATACGGTTTGCAACTTTCAATAACGTGATCTTCCACTTTTAGTAAAGACTTAACTCGTTACCAAGGTCTTTTAATCGATGGTTCCTAACTTGTATTTTTGAGCGCTTCCCGATTAGTTATGAACAGTGGGTTTCAAGTAGTGGAAAACACCACCGACAACCTTCCCCTTGCATTCGTTTCCATATGTAACCAGACCGCCTAAACTGTTTCAGCGTTCAGTTAACCGATGCCTTCATTGTGAAGGACTAGAAAAACTCTCTAAGTGTGAGAGCATGGTAGTGAACGTGTCCACCTCCTGAGCATACGCACTAATGTACTGATCTCTGCCTAGGCATTTCAGTATGTCAGTTACATTGCATTGAGAACACAGTTCTTTCGTTTTCATTGTTCTATGTTAACTAAACAGATAGTTAAATTTGGTCAGATATGACGGAAAGTAGCCAAACTAATGGAGATGAGGTTCACGAGGTGGCGTAATGACATGGAGTACTTCACTGAATAGATGACTAGCGTTAGTACAACTCGTCTAGTGAGACATGGTTGATTAGTGCACAATGATTGGTTGTTCGAACAGTCAGTGCAGGTAATGACACCCTGCTTACTTGGTTCATTTATCGGCAGCTGTTTGTAGACACTGTTAAACCTGAGTGAAACAAACGGGCTTTATGCAGAGCCATTCTTGCATCCATAACTTGCAGATCAGACATCCAGGTCATACCCTCCCTTTTTGGAGTGACTCTGGTGATTTAGCACACCCGATGGATACAACACTGAGTATCTGGTTGTTTCGTTATTCAACTGGAAACGAATCTTTAATGTGGTGTCAGTCTTTCTGTTAAAAACACAAAACTGTATGCCAAAGTCTGTCTAATGATCATTATCGTGCGAATAATAATACCCTCAAATATGTCACATTGCTCATCAATCATAATACGCTCCTATAAAGATTAACTCTGGGATTAACCGTATGGAGCAAAAGATAATTTTTAAACCAGGCAATTTTAGACACTATGCCGTTTTTTATCGGGTCAATTCTTCAAAGCCCCTCCCTGTACTTTCCAAGTCAATATACTTACGTTTGCCTTTGAAATTGACTGAAATCAGTCAACTGTTGGTTTACACTTGTTTACGCTTGTTTAGTGTGGTCGATTCAAATCTACATCTGTGCGTCTACTCCACTCTGACTTGATAAGGCAGAAACTATGTGCATTGACGTAGACTTCATAAAAATCACTGCTACCTGTGGTTAACTTGAGATGTCATACATCGTCGTGAATTTCTGGTAGACAGTTCGAATGCACAACTTCTCCTGTTTGTTATTGGAACAGACCTTGAAACACCATTAAGTTTGCGTCATAGGATTTGATCGCGAAACAATGTCACTTAGCTGAAAGCCCTGTGTATCCGTCATCTGCTTCATGGGTAAACGTTATTCTCTGCTTCACCCATTATATTCAACACCAAATGACACCATCTACAAGAGTTGTAATGTTCCTTCCGGAAGGTTCTACTGATTCTTTAAAGGATGGTGAACGGATATCTTGCGTGTTAAAGTTGTTTGATATCTGTCCTGCTTTCCATGCTAGATCTAGGGACTGTTAAAGTTAGTAAACGTTCTGCTTGATCCAATGACATTTTGCTAAACCTCTTTGTCTTGTGTACGCACTGTTTTTGATTTTGCTGAATCTATATAATTGTATTGACCTGATGATGAATTATCGAAAACAATTGTTCGCCACGTCTACTGTTCTAAATTAGATTACACGGTAGGCCCGTGGAGTTCAAGGTCATTCTGTAGTAGAGAGATGCAAAGCAGTACCTGTGAAATATACGTTAACTTAAACTACGCAAGTTAATAGGTTTGATGATGTGCAGAAAGATGTGAGGAGACAGCTGACGGTTAAAAGACTTAACGAAATGAAGGCTGTTGAGAACACAGGTTGGCAGCAGCAATGTGTTTTTTTTCAGAACAGAGCAATGTCTACGCTAAATATCTTCTGATCGTACTTCTTGCGCATCATGACCGACGACTACGGTTTTCTTTACAGACCGTCTAACTGTGTTCTCTCACCAACCTAACTTCAGTAAAACTTCTGTCTGTAGTAAGGCGGTTCTGGAGAGGTGCGGTTGATTGCTTGTCTATTTACGCGAGGTTTTAAGGGCTGTTAAAACAATATTTTTCATTATTAGAATATTATCACAGTGGGTTCTTCGGCCCACGATGTGAACCACTGTTAAGGGGATTAACCTTGAGCAGATTCCAACAACTCCCTAAATCGGTATGCGTCTAAAATGAAATCGTATGAACAAGCTGGTCGCTTTGGATCCCACAGTTGATGATCAGTTCAACCTTAAAATTCGCACGTTGTTCCAGCTGTGTGTGTGTAAAGCGGACACACCACGGTGTTATCCAGGCAAAATTTTTGTGTTGTAACACTAGTTTTAGACTTCAGGAAGACTTGGTGTTGTACCAGACGGCCAGGAGATACGAACCGGATGGGCGCCTACAAGTTCAGTAAACAACTACTTTGTGACCGAGAACGAAAGCGCCCGGTACGCAAGAGAACCGTTGGTGTCATAGGTCGCGGTGACATGACTATACGACGTTGCGATGTAACAGACAGCGAATGTGCTGGCCGCCTCGGATTAGTGAGTCACCGGCGTACTCGTAGTGTTGTGATCCGAGAACGCCGATGGCACAAATGCCTTTTTTATACAGAAAAGCAACACGTGGGGTGTGTTTCAATAAGACAACAAAATAACACTCATCTGCACACGGTACTGGGCCCAGACAGTCACGGCTGCCACATACCACAATTATCAGTTCCTTCATGTTCTATTACGTATCAAGAACCATTCCGTGCGATGTTGTACTCCGGTGTTCTTTTTTGTAATTTTTCCGCGGCTACTTCAATGTCAAACTTTACGCTCTGGCCCCACTACTGAATAGCGGTGGTGTGAGTAGTATAACACGATGGTTCCTCCTCACTACAGCAGTACAGTACAGTACAGTACAGGAGTACACCGTTGACAACGACTACAACGAGTGCGTTAGGCTCAAATAGGTTATATCTGTTACAACTCGTTCGCATCGACCAGCAGCCACCGTTGTCTGGTAACCCACCTGCTCCCCTTTTAAGAAATCTGAGTATCTGTTGGTGTGCTCTATGGTGAATAGTTTTCCTGTTTCTTCCCAGTCCAGCCTTGCACTTTTGCTTCCGTATCCTTTCCAGAGCGCACGGAAATTTACTTCTATAATGCACTTGGTCTTGCATTACATTTTCAATAATATTCTTCCCGGTTTAGATCTTACCATTGGAATCTCTGTGTTTATTCCTCAAGAGATAGGGATATCAGTTTCGTGCTAGCCATGAATTGGCTAACCAGCATTGGCCGGCTGGACACAGATGTTTCACTCATACACCTACTGATCTCATTCCATCAAGTTTACATTGGATTCGTGGTGTATGAGTGGAACCACGAGTGTTACAGCACAGGTCACTTGTGGTGATCGTTATGCTCACGTGTCTTCTGGTTTCGGTCACTGTGACAAGCTAATCCGAATAGGATACCGCTTTCCGCGTAACCTGAGAGAATCTATCTTTCATAGTGACAACGCACTAGCTAGGATAGTTTTCGAAGTCCGCGAATATCATGAAACAAGACTATTTACTCGGCTAGTGCTTTCAAATCTGAAAGTAAAACGTGCTTATAAATGAGAGAGCATTTTTACATTCAACGATTTACGTTCTGAAACCTAAACATATAGAAAGTGTTCTTCTTTGTTATACGGTTGCTCGTGCTCACATTAAAGTGTTTCGTGTGCTGCTGCTGTGTGTAAAGTAATGCCGTTGTATGACAGGCAGTTCCGTTGTGAGTAATATACTACTCACGAGTAGTATTTTACTCACACGCAGCATTCAGGAACAAAAGAGCAAGCTCCAAATGCCAGGAAGACGGTGATCAAGAATAGACTATCGGAATAGTGTACACACTCTATGGCGGAAGTTGCACCAAGGAGAATGACAACGTACTACCACCCAATGTATGTGAATACATGTTTGACGTGCAAATGAGTGTACGCGTTTGTGGTTTGCTTTTTGACGAACTTTACAGAAGTTTGCACAATAAACGGATTCTCAGGCCAAGCGTCTTTTGCAGTCACAACAATGTGATGTTATGTGCACTTATAACCAATCTACGGGACAACGACTGAGTCAGTGTCTCAGTAAGTACGACTGATCACGGTGAGTAGGATAGATCTCATATGATAGGTGAGTGCATATTTTACTGCCATATAAAGATTAGAAATCGAATGATTTAGAGTTAATCGGTGTTCATAGAAATACATGCACACCGTTTGCAGTGGCTGTCTACGAGAACAGGTGGTGTGAACAATAACACCAGCTGCTGACCAAGTGTAGCGTCATTTCTTAATAAGCTGTCTAGGGGAATTCACGCCAGTAAAGATTATCACTCTGTCATTGAAATGCGATATTCATTAATGCCGTGGTTCATGTAGTACCACGTAGGCAGTCAGACTAATACGTTGTTTAGAAAATGGACTTTCTTACCATTATTCCAAAATACTGATAAACTATGGCACTCTCCTCAACCTAACCGATTGGAATAGAATTGGAAAAGAGTCCGTTATTCGTAATGCGTCAGATCCTTCGAAGGACACGCAAGGACGTGACCAAAGTAGGCTTGATAAGTCGTCGTTTCCGTGAGCAGCTGGAGGTTTACATCAAGTTGACAGACAAAGGATATATGAAGAATGGCCAGTGCTGATTCGTGACATGGATGTTTCTATGGAACAGCTCGTTAGGATTTCGGCAGGCGTTCAATAACCGTTCTGATACTAACTGGTTGCATTCTATTAAGACATCACAGATAACCGATAACAATTGGCTCTCATCCTTCCTTATAGCATCAAACTTCGACTGAATACTTTGTCCACGGATGTGTACTTTCTTACTGTCATATACTCGCGATGGATCACGCATCCGTACTCATCATACAGACAACTACCATACTTGGGTAATTTTATGACGTTCTTGAATTTGTGGTAAAGACGAATCAGTCTCCGTTGAAATGTCTGCATCATCAAGGGCAAAACAAGACCCATCTCATTAAAACTGCTTAGAACATTCAGAAATAGCGGCTGATAACGACGTTGGTCTGTAATTAATCACATCAAGCAGGTCATTTCTTCCGAATGTAATTTTTGTTTGCCAACATCCTCCTTTACAGTTTGCACGCACTATATCATGACGATTTGGTTTTCAATGCCTCCATACTCCTCCTTGAAACATGTAGTCAGTGTGTAGTTTAGATTCCATCTCAGTGTGATGTGCGTCTACAGCACGGCACAGGAAGGATAACTTATTTGACTCCATGCCTAGCTGGTTTGTTAGCAGCACGGTGGAGTGGGCAGACATCATAACATGAGTGTTGGGAAGTAGATCTCCGTGGGCAAATTATTGTCAACAAAGTAGCTGTTTTGTGTGGTAGGAATGCTCGAAAGCGATAGACTGTGTCGGTCGTGTTGCAGACAGAAGAACACAAAATTGGCTACGAGTATAATAATCATTCACTTTGTAAACCTCTAAACTTCTCCATTTAACGGGTGGTAATCACCTCCCCTTTCAGTCGTGTTCACTTAACACCGGGCCTGACTGACGTCACTCAGTAATCGTGGTGCTACAGAGTACTCACGTCTAACAACAGACAAAGACATGGATCCAGCAAACGCAGGTCATATGTAGGTGCTTAACTACTCGGGTTAGGTTACGTGTAACAACTGTACTTTGGATTATATTTGAGATACTAGATGACGAATTGTACCCAAGTAGCATACTTTGTATTGGACGTGATGGAACCAACCAGAGGTCCGTCGGTGAGAAGACAACATACTTACCATTGAGCGAATCACAGAAGCGCCTACAAACTATGGAGAATCTTACAGTAGTGGTTATGAACATAGCTGGTTGTCATTGCGATTTGCACGGTACTGACGTTTGTCAACTCAATGAGACCATGCAAAGCATGACGGCTTACAAGTGACATCCAGGTGAAATATACCAAATTATCAATTTCTCATAAACGCATAAGGACTAATCAGGTTTGCAACCTCGAGTCTGTTAATGAATGTTCCATAAAACTGGACTTGTGATTTCTACCATCTCAGTTTGACCATCAACGTGTTACAGAATCTGTTATTCGATTGTCCATATAGTGTTGATCGACACATTTTGCTAAACAATCGGCTGGCTCAAATAGCACGATGACTCACCGTGTGTAAGCGGCTCGCATGGCCTCAGGAGTGTGTGCTGCATGAAAATAGTCCGTATCAGTAGGAACGCGTGCATACTCGCCCAAGCTGCATGTGGCGAGGTTTTTGTAGAAGTTAGGAGATACACCAAGATTAGTGCACTCATTGTCTAGATGAGCATCAGTAATCAAGGGACCAACAGTACGCAGGGGAATGTCGTCGTTGCCTGTGTTCAGAGGAGTAGTAGGTTGGAATTAGAGACTCAATAAAACAACAAAAATAAGTCATTGATCTATCGATCTATTTGTAGGCTACGGGTTAGAGGGGTTAATAAGTACAAAGTAGAAAGGTTTAGTTTAACTTTACCTACGATAATTGTGAGTTTGTGTCATAATTTGATTGTTCAGAGATCATCCGGAGATTGATTGGTAATTTGGAATTGGGCTGATGCGAACAGTTTCACGAATAGTGCAATCTACAAGTGTTGTCTAAATACAGTGCGATTTGACAACAAATAATTAGTGTGACAGGATTGAACGAAAGTGATTTACTGAATACAAAACACAAAATAATCTAACAGTATAGTTGGTGCAATCTTTAACATGGGATCCTATACTAAACGCACCTTTTACACTGTTGATTGGATGAATAACATTGTCTAAATACTTGATCGTATGACGGAACAAGCCTTTCAATCGACTCATGAGCCCTGAGTAAAGAAACAAGGTCCAATAAGAAGAGTTTAAGAAGTATGGCGAAAAAAAAGAGAACAAGTGATTTGATAGTTAGTCAATCCAACGATCACCCTGAGAAGAGCACATGATTTAGAGAGTTACAAACTGCGAGAAAAAGTACTCTTTCATAAGATCGGTCTTGTCTACGAGTAGGAATGCAGGAATTGGTTACTAAAGTTACCTAACAGAACTAGTTACTTGTGTTGTAATGACGGCTTGCAGAAGAACATGGTTATATACTATTACTCAGAGGCACTTGGGAAGTTGACTGATATAAGTTACACATCACTGATTCATTCACTGCTTTCGTTTTCAGATAGACGTTTTCAGCCAGACATACTCTGAGCAATAAACCAATGTTGATGTTATGTAACGATTAAACACTGCTTAGGCAGACATATTGATGTATTTTAAAATAAACATACCAGACGACTAGTCTTTAGATACTGAGGTGTCTTGGAAAACAATATACTGTCATCAAATTTATTGATTGAGGTGCAAACTAAATGGATCGTGTAGCTTAAACTGGATTAGCTGAGAACTGATAAAAGCAGCTGCCACTGACTTAGCCCTGTAGCCTGAAATTTCACATTATGTCCGATCTCTGTCGCTGTAACTAGTCCGTCAAGTTGCGGAACCAATAATACACATTGCCTACGGTTAAAGACCGACAATTATCATACAGTACACTAATTAATGGCATATTCCCAATGAATTCACGACCTCTAGAAGTTTTCCCCCCACTGTCTGTACTTTCCGTTTATTCCTTGTGGTCCAGTTTCATAACGAATTGAGCAAATGTGGGTTGTTTGATGTTTCTGAACATTTTGGCCAATATCTAACGTGGATGTAGGTTGGTAGAACCCCGAACCACGATGCTTGGTCTAAATTGATGCGTTATACAAGTAAAACTGCACAAGTGAGTGAACAAAACTAGTTATATAAGATCATTTTGACCGACATAAGTCTGAATAACGATGTACAAGTTATAGTGGAAGACATTTTCCTGTTTCAGCATCATTCTTTCACACTGTGTATCAGGGATTTCTGAATTTTAGTACCTGTTTTCAGTCAGTTTCTTCTCAGTTCCTACTTATTTTGGAAAATTAATCAGCGTCCATATAATTTCCTCGCGATTGTGCTTCACAGTTTCCTTGTGAGATTTAACTCAGAGCCGCAAGTCTGTTAACCTAGACAAGTAATACCGTAATAGAAAAGATCGGAATTTGGAGATGAGAGATGCAGCCGTTGTCTCATTCTTTCATGTGTCACACATCTCAGTCCATCTTCTATGCCCCAACTTGATGGCCATCTAACTCATCTATGTGGTTGAAAGTAATCAGTTTCCGACCAGTTTGTGACAGTAACCGAAGCCAAAGGATATTTGCATAAAAACGTCGTCAAAAGCAGCTTGAGCTACTCCACTTGCTGTTTCACCCGAATACCTTTTTCTTGGTAATAATTCGAAGCAATAAGACAGAGGTAGGGTGAAGTTGTTCACAGTATAACAGGCCACCTCCTAGCGTACACGTGCCCCTGCGGTTATACATGCGATTTCAGCTAACTGGAATGCATCAAATGCGTTCGGCTGATGCGATTCAAGATCAAACACGTAATCCAGGGACGCGACAACATCAGAGGAAGCAACAACCATGACGACACGTGACACTGAATTACACTTGTAAACCACCCCTGACAGTAAACGTTCAACACACTGATGTCGTCTTTCTCTCCGACCGTCGCTGCGATCTATTGAAGCCATTAATAATGGGAGTTCCATCACAGAGACAAACGTTTCATCATACAAGACAAAATATGTAACTTAAGCTGACGTCTGCTTTCTGTCCAATACGGAAACTTCAGTTGCTTGTCTGTACTCTCGACGATATCATTACACTCCCCTGTAATAAACTACTATTGTTATTTCTGTAGAAGATGCCAGCAAAATGCCAAACCATCAGAAATTTCCGGTAATATGACGTTCTGTCCATTTCCATTCTTATGTGTATGATAATCCGAGCTTGTCAGCTTCCATTACTTAGATGGAGTGCACAACTAAATAGTTGATAAGAGCAGCTTATAGCTGAATTTACATCGATAGTGCTACTCCATTTGATGTACAGCTAGCACAGAATTAGGACACAGTCCTCTGTCTGTCCGATGGATCTGTGGCACCACACTAATTATTATGTCATAAATTTGGGGACAACTGTTTCAGAGCCGTTTCGTCAACTATCAGACTCTCTGGGACTTAATTATAAGTTGATATGCTTTTAAAGCCGCATTTCGCGTATCATAGTTGAACTTAAAAAATAAACCGTCGTTAGCTGATCTTACTTGGTCTTCATGATTGAACACTACTCATTCTGTATATACTGGGAAATTTTGCTAGATGGACATTACTGAATGAACTGAATGACAATTTGCTAAGTTCACAAAGTTTTGCTAGGTAGCATAGATATCCGTAGTACATAGCAGAAATTGTACTGCTTTTCGAATAATGAAAACATATGTATCAAAGATGTTACATGATTGTACGTAGTCTGGCAAAATGTGAACTTTCTGGGATAAAATCGGACCAAAACGTAATAGGTTATTAATGGCTTCGTAATTGTTCCTAGAACAGCATGTCGAACTTTCACTTATTGAACTAGTGGAGGCGAAAACGTCACTAAACTGCTAAACAGCAAACCTAAGCGAGCTTAAGTGAAGCATTATTGCAGCATACAGAACAGTGCGTAAAAGGTTGCTACATGCAGTACGTGAGAACACCGATAAAGGGGGACCCACATGAGCTTCGCTTATAAGGGTGACGTTCTGCAGCATCTTGCCAAATCACGTCAACAAAGGTTATCGAAGAGGCTTTAAAAGTCACTACATTGTGATTTCCGAATACTTCTTGACGGTCGTTTTCTTGAATAACTCGATCATTTTAAGTCAAATTTTGTGACATTGAGCATGACATGATTTGTGCGATGCTTATGCCATAACAAACAATAAAGAAATTAGTTTGTAACATTGAATTCATTTCATCTACTGTTAATGCGATAAGTTTTTAGTGTACAATTTTTGATGAAACAACTCCAAGGTCAGGTTCGTCGAAATTGAATATTCATTTCAGCTGCTGAGTAATGAGTCACAGGCTAGCAAATCATACAACTTTGTGGCTATCTTTCCAACCGTTGTGTTAGAAGATGTGGTTGATTTTTTAAAATTCTCATCCGGACCACAATCAATATGTTGTGTTTAACCCTATCATTCTGAGCCACACAGGATCTTCAAAGTAAGACAGGCTCAGAGGCTGACTACAGGCGTTTTAAACAGGACATCGAAAAGTTGATTAAATACTTGTATCGCCTTGTCAGTAGCATGCCAATAAACGTTACGTATTTAAGAGATCTTTAAATTCGTAAGCTTTTTGAAAATTTGCGACGTTTCATGGAACCGTGCCGTATTGCGCTCTCCCTGTAGGCTCCATTATGGCGTCCAAGAAAAAAATACGCGATTGATATGATCTGTGTTATGTTTAACCTGTAAAACTTTGTATTCAAGTGTACCAATTAAGCTACGAGTCGGTCAGTCATTATTGGAACGTGAATAGACAATCGTCAAACAAAAAGTGGTACTGTGGATTTCATCACAAGTTTGATTTATAGGATATTAAACGTGTCCACTCATGTACAGGGGCAGAGAAGTATGCGGTTGGCAATAGCAAAGTAGTAGTGACATTAAAGGGTCCTACGTATTACTTTTTCTTTTTTGGGGATCCTATAGATGGCATTCATCATCTGGTTAACATTGCAAAAATTCAGTTTAGTCCTGTCCACTGTTAATTAGATTTTATCTAGACTACAACCGTGACCACAGAGAACCGCAAACAGAACGGAAACAAGAACCTACTACATTAAAAGAATAATCTCTGTTATAAACTATTCAGCGAATTACTTAAGAGTTTAACACTAAAGAATTTAGCATAGTGATAATTGAGATGGATTTGCTGAAACAATTGTGTGAAAGAATGCGATTGGGTGAACTTCCCGAAACAACGTTTACCTATAATTTGAGTGGTTATAAAGAACCAATGCCTGTCATTTGAGAAAATGGTTGTCATTAGAATGAACAATCAGTATGGTGTTCAGGTATGGCGTCGGGTTTGTTATGAAGAGTACCTGAATAAAGCAGGTTGTTTGAGTGAGTTACGCATTACGGCAAGCAATTATTGGAATTCGGTTCACAAACAATCTGTTTAGCCCTCTATGAATGAAGGACTCCGTCTTCCGACACTTACATGTCTTTCCTGACAACGTCTTAAAGTTCATCGCCACACTTTCAGCTTTATCGATTCAGTGTGTATCTCAGATAAATTAGGGTTAGCCGCGTTCATTACGGTATTGTTAGACCATTATGGACCTCTTTACAAAATAGTCGAATAATATTTTTTTCGTAAACATAACGGTTAAAAATGTCATTAAGACATCCATAAGATGTTAAGTCTGTGATTGTGGTGTCCTCACTACCGTCACTAACAACTGTCACCGATCAGCTGTTATTTGACAAGTTGCGTTTCCTTACTGTTTGGTTGTCGTCGTGTAACATTTACTCAGATATCTCAACGCATCGGTAACGTATGGTTAATTCACGGATAACATCAGAGATGGAACGAGTCATCACTCAAGAAAATTGGGCCAACGAGAGAGAAACGACGGGCGGAAATCCACGACGAATAACGTCAGCCAAAAACACAGCCAGGCTAAAATGCTTATGGAATTTAAGTATAAACTTTGCTGCATTGTGGACTGCTATTCCGGCTAATGAACGCCAGGACATTTGAAGTGTGGGGCATGTGAATTAAACAATAACTTGATTATTTTGCTGAATGACGTTTTTCTGCAACAGTGTTCGTATTAGATCAAACAACTTTTTATCCACTAGGTTGGTAGGACGTTCCCACTGTCAGTTCAAGTCATCAGTATGTGCTCATTTTGCAATATTCTGAACAAAAGTACTGTCTCTTACTCTGTTGGAACTCACACAATTGTCACAGATGATCTGAAATGTTCTTACCCTTAGCTGGTTTTTGATATTACGGTAGGTTCACTCAAATAGTTTGTTCCCGTTGGCAAACCAGACATGTTTGAAGATGTTGTCTGTGCTACTGATGTTCCATATTCGGCAGCCAACACCTATAACTACGTGCGGGCAGACTAAACGTGTATCCATGCTTGAGCAGTATAAGTATTTTGGTTCCACGTGTTGATCATCAAAGCCGGTCATATATGCTGTATGATGAACCAGATCGATAAATTTCAGTGCACATCAATACTGATCTGCGCGATACCACTTCTGCCAATCGCACCAAACTCGTTTATGTTGAATTCAATCAAATACATCCTGATCCAATCAGTGCCATTTGTTTTATGTTGTGAAATAACTCTATGGCTCACAGTATCACCTCGTCCATACCTGCTCGTCTGTTTCCAACCGAGCCTCTCAAATACAACAATATTTCCTGTCGAATGAAACAAAACTACAATCTCTAAAGGCATGTGCTTGATCGGCTTAGAGTCATAGCTATCGGTTGCAGGCTTGTTACTAGCATCTAAACGTGAACAGTCCCTACAGCCACTCATCGATTAACAGTCGTGACGGAATAAGTATTCTATACACATTGTCCACACACACGCACACAAAATAACAACCAATTAGATGTTCCCCATATTTTACAATGAAAAGCAAGTATGTCGTAAAGTTATAGAAAAATCCTTCTGACTGATCAACAAAGACATAATTTTCTAGCATAAGCGGTGCACAATATATAGATGAAATTTCCGGCGGAGTGAGCACATAATAATTGCGACAGATTGAATCTGTGCCGTTTTATCGTATGTTTTTACGATATAGCATGGTTTTCATTATTATCCTGTTCCGACAGCCAATTCAGTCAGTTTTCAGGCCTACTGTGTTAGTCGATCTTAAAATCGACCACTCATCAGCAAGAGAAAAATACGACTTCGTCGCGCATCCTTTGCCTTCTTCTGCTTGACCGATGTGGTCATCGTTTTGTCAAATAGCTTGTCCTTTGCACTGCAATTTGTATGTTTCTCTCTGACACTTCCCATCAAGAACGTTCTTATACGCTTTGTAGGGCTTCCGTGCAGTTATTCTAATGAAACAGTTGTTACCTAGACGGGTGTCACTTGATCAGTGGTACTGCGATCAATATCGAAATCACGTGTCTGCGTGCCCGGTGAATAAAAGTGCGACTTGGTTGAGAATGTGTTACGAAAATGATCAGCCGTGCTACATTTAAGAGAAAAGATGATCAGCATAACGACAACGTGAACGTTCGACTAAATTTGCTAACCTTTTGAACGACAAAAGAGAATTGTTGGACCTTTATTCAGCAGCAATGTTTTATATTCGTTATGCAATATTTTCATTCTGATGTTCTGCTCAGGAGTGATATAAATGTATGTTAAAGTCAACTGAACGATTGATTCTGTTCAGGTGTATGAGGCCAGGTGTGATTAGGCTGACCGGAATTTATCCTTATATGTTTAGACTATGGTGATCAAGCTGTACCGACTCTTAGGCGGATTACTTGCTTGCAGTAGAGTTAACGTAACGATTTTTTATGCGATGCAAAAAGATCATGTTCTCCGGTGTTACGTCAGTCGTAGACAACTACCATTAACCTTCAGCCAAGCCAGTTCGCCGACTAGAGAAACCTGCATGCGTCCGTCCTTTTGCTATTTGCTCCGTGCCCCTGATCTAAACAGGCAGATTCTTCACTGAACGACAAAGGGGATTGTGAGTCTACTTGGTGTAGAAGGACCGACTATGCAAAAGCTGTCATGTGCGCTTCGATTAATAAAGCTACGAAGCCAAGTTAGCCCAGTATGTCTCCTCTCATCCCTGAATGGATCAGATGCTGTTTTCCACAGATCATTCTTGGCTTAGGTGTATACAGCCAAGTCATGGAAAGGAGACTAGGTCTGTGGCGGCTACTCTAGTCGCTCTGGGGCTGTTATCATTACCGAAATCTCGAAACGTAAAGTTCAACCCGTTCAGAACGAAACGTCATAAAAATTTAAGGTGTTTTCTAGAACGTGGAAGTCATCCCATTCACCCTAATTATAAAAATAATCTGCGTTGGATCTTCTGACGAGTGTCCTGTATAAATCAACCAGACAAAACAGTAATTACTGAAGTATATCCAATGAGTTTGATCACAAGCTTTTATGCTACAAGCAAGTAAAAATTGCACAACCAAAATGGTTTAAGATTCTTTTAAAAACATGAAAGTGCACTTGATAAATGAAATTCGATTTTGATGTGACAGTTTCGGTGGCTTGGACAAAAAATTTTCGTAACGGATTGAATCTACGCTAACTTAGACGGTTGAACGTTTCCTAGAAAGTGTTAACAAACGGGCTGTAAGATGACGGAATGATGTGTCTAGCAGATCAGTGTTTGTGGTATCCATTGTCCACTTGTATATGGGTTCATTGTCAGACAGAATCAATGCTTGAAAATCTGAGTGCTCACAGTTCGTTTTTCGCTGAACATTTCCCCGGGGAATGATTGAAAATTTGTAAAGTCAGTCTTGTGTACCCAGTGTGTAACCTGTGAAATAGGATAGTCCAGTCGTAGAAATCCAGACGATAGTGAATTCTTTTGTTCGGTTTGAGCATTTTTATGCAATAACTGTCATTTCAGTGACCACCCTGTAAATCAGGAACACCAGATGATGTACATGGTTCCATCGATGCTGAAACCATGTACCGTACTACTGTGGTTCTCCAGTTAAATGGCACATTCTGCATGCTTTTCTTAAACATTTTTGGGTTTTCATTCTATCGGCTGAATACTCGTCGCTTTCGACTCATATTATTGCTGCCAAGAACCCACTCGATCGAAAATAGACCGAGTGTTAGTCTTTCATTAGTACACCTCATTACATTCCTTATTGGGCCACATGCAACTCCTTGATTATTTTCAGCAGTTGAACACCATTCAACAAGGAATTTATCCAAACGTGTTCTCCTAGCCAAACCAGTTTTCCTCTTTTCAGCATGTCTGCATGGTTGACCACAACTCATAGTTACTTGTCATCCTTTGAGTGTTCCATCACTCATTAAATAATTTCTCCTAATTTCTATCAGTTGACAGTGCTTATTAATGTCCACATGTTGAGTGGTTTCATGCCTTGTTACTAAGAATGGTGCATTGTCTATTTCACTGTCACCTTCGACCAGCTTTTGTTGTTTACTTCTGCTTCAGTATTCCGATTCAATTTGGTCAGCTTTCTGAAGAATTTGAACGTTTACTCGCTATGGAACTTTGAAACGATAGTAACTATTATACTTCGCTCCTGGACTTTACGTTCGTATTTTCTTCTCTATTTTCTTCTCTCTCACTCTCACTTGCCTGTGTTGTATTTCTGCTACTGGTGGAACATTCTGATGATAGCTAACCTTTCTATCATTTCAGCTATAGATATGCAATTCATATACATGCACGTGTAGAATGTACATTAACTTGACTTCGCAAGTCTGTCAGCCTTTATTGACAGTGCGATGTTGATTGTATCTGTGGAGTGTCAGAAATTCTGTCAGCGTTTATGGTTGCTATACTGTGAAAGAGAATATTTAAGTATTATGGAAAAAAGTTCATTTTCTGGATTACCATTCTAATAATGTCAAAGTATTCGACCAGATTTGTTTCGAGTAGTTTGAACATGGGAACTGGCTAGACGTTTTTTGGTATTCGAAAGGTATAGGTGTAATATCAATTAATTGAACATCATCCACAATTGATCGCAGCTGTCGCATTCCCATAGACTTTTTCTGTCGGTCCATTTCGAAAATCAGCACTAGACTCGAGTTTCGCTCTAATTAGGGCTCGTCAGTAGTGGGTATCCTTGCCGCTGCCGGGACTGGAACTCCGGACACATTTTTCGTGAGGCAACCGTGTTTACCACTGCGCCATTGACCTCATGTTAGGCACGACTTGAGGTCGATGGCGTGGTGGTAAACACGGTTGTCTCATGAACAGCGTTTCCGTGGTTTAAGTTCCGGCTGCAGTGGCGAGGATATTCACTGCTGACGAGCTGCTCTAATGAGATCGAAACTCGAGTCTAGTGCTTCTGCTGTCCGGAATGGGCCGACTGGAAAGTCTATGGGAATGCGACAGCTGCGATCAATTGTGGGTGATGTTCAATCTATATGAAAATCAAAATCCCCTACTACTCATCAGTAATATCAATTAGACTAGAATATTTTACTGTTTAGTCTAGTTTAGGTACTGTTGCATCAAACTTGATTAAGGTTAGGGAGAAAGAAGTTGGTTTGTAACTGGAAGACTGTCCATCATTTAAGTCATATAGGTAAACCATGTTCAGTCATACGGGAACCACTTATCGGACCATGTTACTTCAAATCAGAGAACTGCTGTACAGATTCTGAAATCTGGAGTTTTGGTTATCGAACTTATCACTGGGACAACCATAGTGTTACACGAAAGATGGGGAATGCTGGATGTAGGAGAATTGAATCGCATAACTTCACTTCAGTGATGTACACTCAAAGTGGTTTGTGATTTCATACACTCAGTTATACTTCAGGATTAACTAACATTCTTGCTGAGTAAATGAATTACAGTAGCATGAGGGGCCTTGTAAGATTAGATAGCTAAGGTGTTTGTTATTCTACATTATGGGATCAGCAAAGCATTCATATACAGGTGGAGTCAGATATGTTTGTTTGATTTTACTGAAATTGCATAGCAAATCTGAGAATGGTTTGATTCGAAATGGAACGGTGGCGGAATTCATTGCGGATGCGGTATTTCGCTTGAACTACCTAAGTTTAAGGAAAGAATTGGGCATCAATATTGTGAAATTTTGAACAAGTCCCAACAGAGTACCATTCAACCCGGCTAATGTACACGGATAATCTATTATGCAATTCTGACAGACGTGGAGTTATTAATGAGAGAATTTAAAGGCGAATGCGATTCACATAAGTTTATCAAATACTTGGCATGTGTCGCCAAACTGTAAACTAAAAATAACACATTTATTTTTGTATTATGGCGCAGTTCCCAGTTCTGACGGGTACACCCAGAAAGAAGAGAGAATCATGGTTACCTGGGTGCCTCACCGGTCACGAAGTCATACCAGCAATAGCTCAGTAGAACCTTAGCAGCTTATTAATAGGTCCATCAGCATCTCTCACGTTATGTTGAGAAGGTATATTATGCATAGATGCATATAGACATGTACATGTATACATATGGCTCTTATTCTTCTCAAATACATCGGTCTTTTTGTGGCACACCGTTTAATAACGAGTTACAGTGTTCACCTAAGGTTGTCTGTCAGTATGTCTATCTGCCAGTATCTGTCTGTGTTTTGATTGTCCGTCCTCTAACCGTTGCCTTACATTTTGTCTCCTGAGTGACAAGTCTTTTAGCATGTCCACAATCTTCTTCCCGTCTACCTGTTAGGTATGTCTGCCTGTATTCAGGATGGGTCATCTGCAGGTCAACTTACCTACGCCCAATTCGAGTAAATCCACAGAATTTTCGAACTGGTTTGCAGAACCTGTCTGCTGGTTGAATTGTATGTGCTTCTGGTCGAAACCTTTGGGGGTAAGAGATGAGAGCCGTCTGGTTGGACTCATGCGTCTAGGTTGACCAAAACAGTCGTGTGAACGGCTTGTAGACAAACTGCGTATTGGGCTCTCGGCACGCGATACTCCGGTGGACGTACAAGAGCCCATAAAAGCTAATTATCTGTAAAAGAACAATGCATAAAGTGAGTAGGTGAGCCAATATTTGTGTGGTATCATCAAATCAGAGAATGCTGATTCGTTGTCAGCAAAAAACATAACCGTTGAAGTGATATATATATCTATATATATTACAGATTGGTCCTATTTAAACTTTGATAAAACAATTATTACTGTATTTTAACAAAGTTATGACCTTTGAACTATATCATATGTATGCACACGTGTGAACATCCTTTAACTAAGTTCTTTGTTATCATATACGCAACACTTACAACTAGGGCAACCGATTTGTTCAACTGGTTTTCTTTATGTATGCAAAGCATGAACACACAATCACACAAAAATGGATACATGATTCATTTTAACGTTACCTGACATTCTGATTATGTTGCTAAAAAACGAAGCTACATGACGCAGGTACGTCCAGTGTAAGCGGTTTGTAGCCAGTTGTTCTTAAGTCTAGTACGAAAACGGAAGCGACAGGACACTGAGTACAACGTAATCAATCGATTCAACTCCATTAAAATAGCCAACTGTTCTGCTTAACTAGGAATCGTGTGGTCTACGAAGATGGACAGTAATCTCTCCAGAAAGTAAACAGGTTGACCGCACGCAACAATACCGGTCAGTGTGTAAACATTAAATGGCCATCACTAAATAGTTTAGTAGACCAGCGATTACAAAACTTTCAAATGCAATACTACCAACACCAGGTGTGATAATCCATACCTCTAAGACAACCGACTGCAGGTCACAACGCGTTACAGTTTCGCTCCACCGAATGGGAGATATTGACTACGGTCAATCAGAAATGTTTTCACCACCTCAACTTATTAAGTTAGTCAACCGTCACTCAGGAGAGCTCATCTCTATTCAAGAACTTGCAGAACGATAAGTCGTTGAACCGTTGGCCTTCATAACATTTTGAAACAATGCCTCTCCATATATATTAAATGGCAAATAGTAAAACTTAGGCTACCTTGTACAATGACCCTTCGTTTGCACCTCAATTGCTGCCCGAGTGAAATTAATGCAACAGACATACTATAATAACAGATGCACTGACTGGTTTAAGTAAGTTAAAAAAATACACCCGTCAAAGATGATTATCCATCTCGATCTAGTGAGAAGCACTGTTAATCAAATGGTGTAACCATTACAATCTTCCAAGAGTCGGTCGTGTTTTGGGTAAACAGGTATCATCCGAGATTGAAATTGACCATAAATTAGGTCAAACTATTAGGGTATTCCAACCAGTGTGACACATTTGCCACGCTTCCATGAGGAAACCGTGTTGACCACTGCGCCATTGATCTCACGTTAGACACTGCTAAATCATCATCGCATGTGAACGCTCAACTACTTTCAATTGTGCGGCATGATCACTTTTGGGTGATGTGCAGTCTACATAGAAACCAAAATCCCCTACTATATATCAGTAATCAAATATCGCTCAACAAGTCAATGATTTCTGCGATTTCAACATGGAGAGAAGTCCTAGTCGAGGGGTCGTCGATTGAAATTAACAGACAACAAATGTGTTTCCTCTTGAAGCGATCGGGTAACCTGATGATGACTCACAAATGAAAGTGGTTGAGTGTTCACATGTGATAATCCGGTCGTGTCTAATATGAGGTCAGTGACGTAGTGGTGAACATGGCTGCCTCATAAAAAGCGTGACCGAAGTTCTAGTCCCGCCAGTGGCGATGATATGCACTACTGACGAGCTCTAATGAGAGCGAAACTCGAGTCTAGCGCCTCTGTCTTTCGAAAGGGGCTGACTGGAACGTCTGTGGAAATGCGACAGCTGCGATTCATTGTAGGTGATGTTCGACATACTGTTTTGTCAATGAGTACAGAAGGACAGGGTATTAGTGATTCGGTACTGATTTCATATTAACGTGCTCACTCAAGTATGTTAACAGTAGTCAGAACGCCACTTTTGATCGTTCGTGCCTATGTTTCATGTAGAGCACAGTATAGAAATGAGTCCTGAAAAAATGTCACCTCAACGTCAAACTTAGATGCAAAGACCCCGAGGAAATCCTTCCACATTCTGTGAAGACATTAGGCCAGATTTTCTAGCTGCAACAAAATTGTACCGAGAAAACTACGATGCATTGTTGAGTTTGGTTTAGCATGATTGTCGACTCAAATTTTATCACACTGTAACGTTTACTGTTAATTTTATTTGTTCGATGTAGCGTAGACCGTTTCTCATATGGATATTTTGATGTTTATCTCTTACGAACTGAGTTTCTCGCCTTTACTCTACGTCACATTTTTTTAAGTTTCTGTGTCACAAAAATGGAACACAAGTCGACGGGGCTGATAATCGTCTACACAAACTTGACCGCTCACCGAACAATGAATGTGTTTGTCCTAGTTTCTCCGTTATAAAAAGCGTGACCGAAGTTATAGTCCCGCCAGTGGCAAGGATACGCACTACTGACGAGCTCTAATCAGAGTGAAACTCGAGTCTAGTGCCTCTGTTGTTCGAAAGGGGCTGACTGGAATGTCTGTGGGAATGTGACAGTTGTGGTCATTTTCGAGTGTTTTTCAATCTGTATAAGATAATAACTGTCTTGCTTATGTATAGGTTCGACGGAAGTAGAACCATACTTTGATATGAGACTATAAGTTGCAGACATTCATATTATATTTCTTACATGCCAAAAATGTTTTAGAGTTTTTATCAGTAGTTTTGGTAATGAATCCTGTTACGTTGTAAACCACGTTCATGAAATGATTCGGTAGAATATACCGATAAACGTGCATAGAAGTGATATCTGGATAAACCTTTTCCCTCTCTTATATATATATATATATATGGGTGATGGGAAAATTCTTCACATAGGCTAAGTTGCGGGTGAGTTATCAGTCCTGTGGATTTGTAAAAACATAGAATGACTTTTTGCACAATTTCCCAGCTTCTAATTATGTGCTTATCATGGTACGATCTTTACAGCTAATTGTGGTCTGTTTAATATTGGCACACAGTCAATACGTCTGTGTCTACAAGATTGGGACTCTTTCGTCATTCACCATCCATGGTATGCCAGTGCGCCCGTAGTATTACGCATGGCTAAACGTGATCAGCCTGATTAAGAATACATGTTGATGCCCTAATATTTACAGCGTGATCATACAGTCGTTCCCGCTAGTTTAGGTCCATTGCTCATTACATACGCATGTTTTGCTTGTAACAAGCTACGATTGTTGTTTGACCTCACATGATTAATAGGTTACCGACATAACACTACTATTAGTCGAAACATCAAACATGTGGTAACACATAGTTAGAGATCAACAAGTTGTCATAAGCTTACAAGTGTATCTTGAAATAACTCTGTCTACATTATGCTCATTCCCCTCATTCTGATTGCAGTTGAGTATATTGTCTGACTTCTTGTGATTTTGGATATCACACTAGCCATACGAGTGAGTGAAATATTTATCAGACAGTGAAACACAAATGTGTTGGCTTTCTGTAAGGACGAAGTTGAATATCGCAATGTTCCCTTCCTTTGTCTTTCTAAATACAGCTAGAAGCTGTGGACATTTTCACCACAGTGCAAACTGCTGGACCCTTTACGTTACTAAGGGATGGTGCTTCCGTTTGTACTTGTCTTGCATATTTCCATGCCCTAACTTTACATCTTTACGTCATGCTTTAAGACAGCGTGTTACTGTCAGCTAAAGTGTGCGGTACTGGTTTATTGTCCACATTTTTGCTTGTTTTCTGTACGATATCATACGTTAGTTTATTTGGTGCTTGATTGTAGGACACTTGCGTCATTTCCTCACGAAATCGTGTTTTGGCTTGCGATCGACCCCAGGAACGTGTGCACTGAGTGACAGATAAATATGTGTCATTCGATCAGCTTAGTCATCAAATACCTTGTTAATAACTTTCTTTTCAGTATGTAATGGACCAGACAGTATCACATGAAAAGTTGTCTCAAGTTATTCTTCGCGACCTCTGTGAAATTCTATCAGTTTCAACAACACTTCCACTACTGGATTATTCCTTGAAGCCTTTCCAGATGTCTTCCCATTATAAACTTGCATTAATCCAAAAAACGGTTGATCTGGCTATACATTCTGATCACATTTGTATCACTTTTGCGGCATAAGCATGTATTCCTGCCGTGACATGGTTAACATGTTTTGTCGTATTACCCCGAACAGACTGTAAACTGAATGTAAAAATCGCAGTCTACCTAGCTTTGATAAAACCGCTTGGTATTCCGTTTGACCATTCTGCCAGGTGCCATGCTTGTTTGTCTCGAATAGCGCCTCTTGGTATTTGGTGATTTCTGGAACATTTTTAGAATCACCGTAAACACAGCGCATCTATAAACTGCTAAAACCTCTCCCTGAATTAAATACTCCAATTTACCTCCTCGTGATTTGATGCGCATATAATAGATCAAAACCGAATTGCTAGCCATATGAAGCATGGCCGCCTGAAAAGGAAATAGTCTATAGATTACCAGAGCTTACAGTGTTACCTTTGGGATGACACAGACGTGGTTCTAAAGATAACCAAAGTCAGTGGGACAGTCTAACTTCACGTCAAGGCTTTGTTTTGATGGTGCCATAACAACATCAGTTGGCAGTATGATGTTGTTGTGGTCGTTTATTTTACTGTGCTTTAGATTTTCCAGTAGCAAGTGCAGTTTAAGAACCAACGTTTTACGTGTGACTTCTTACAACTTGGTAGGCATGGATTTAGCTAAATTATCTTCAACGTCAACCACAACTAATCATGACACTTGTATTCATACAAACTTTCAACCAATCTCTCAAGAAGATGCTCTACACTGCAGTTTCGTTGCGTTTTCACATGAACTTTATTGCACACGTTTATCACAACCGCGATTTAAACTCCGGCCACGCGATCACCGACAAACATGTTGATCACCGAACTACTGATCTTATGTCTAATTAAAGTACTAATGCACAACTGATTCTCTGTTTTAAACATCATTTAGCCGGTTAGAAATTACGCATTTTGATCACCCGTTTCATCAGTTTAACAGAATCTGCTAATAAACCACGTGACATTTTTCATCAATCGATTCACAACTGAATAATCACTTACAACATATTTGGTAAGTGCACCCGCCAAATGTACATTCCATTTCGAGGGTTGAAAAAACAGGCTATCCCAGAAAACGATGTTGAAGTCTGTCATCAGGTGAATCATGCTGTTTGCAACCTTCATAACACAGTACACAAATGCCGTCTTGGACATGTAGCTAATAAAAATGACTAAAGTTTTTGTTCACCATTATCAGTATTATCAACAGCACTACATCAAACATTGACACAATTGTCTTGGGAAGAAGAACAAGAGGGACACAGAGATGCCTACTATTTTTATGGTCCCTTCTTGGGTGCTACTCAAACAATATTAACTTGACTGGTTCATCACATATTGCAAAACGCATCGAACGAACTCGTTTTTTAGGGTACCATCTACAGATCAAATATATAATTGCGCATATGCATAGAATTACCAGAAGATGAATAGATTTTCTTAAATACAATCTGATTAACTGTTCTCTTTATAGATTATGGATGCTGTCACTGTAATGCCACACTATTTTTGTGTAACGACTGTAACCAATCGAGACTATTTTGTTCATATCGGAGACGCTTTGGTACACAGCAGCCTCCCTAACCCACAAAATACAACTTTTCCCTTAGAAGCGTGGAGTGTCGCATCCTGGAGGTTATAGAGTTTTTCGGAATCTGGTTGCGATGTTGTGAAGACGCATCCCTCACTATCTTTCTGATGTAATGACGGTGTGCATCATAAAAACGGATTTTAAAATCGAAAGTTAACAGTAGATGTTTTAAAGATAAAACTCGTGAGCTTCAGCACAAATGTGTACTTCGTCGCCAAATGTCCTGAAGGTCTGTGAGAGCAGAGAAAAATACAGTCTTGCCGAACAACAAGAGAAAGCTCACTTTACGTTAGGCGAATTCGTGGGTTCGTCAGTCTCAGCATAAATCAGGTGACCTTTACGGCCAATTAAGTGTTTTTAAATATAAACGTTGTACACTACCTGTCATGTTTATCAGTGTCGATTAGCTTGTCCACCTGCAAGGCGATTTACATTCAAATTACACGGTATTCTGTCATTTAAGTTATAGGTTTGTTCTAGTGGGCATCGACAAAACGCAGCCGAGTCAAAGAATGTTACAGAGGGCCATTAGATAGCAGATGATAGGCAGACTTCTGGCAGGCTGTTCCAATCCATTCTGCTGTAACTATATTTTGGCACTCTTTTGAACTGTCCAAGGAGGTGAGCTTTCCTGTGATCAGCAAATCTGAACAGTTAACAGCCTTTAGTTGAAACAACTGATTATCTTGAAGAAGTTTAACACCAGAAGCAAAGGGTGGTTATCAAGTGATTTCAACTGGTGTTACATTACATAAAGCTTGAACGTACATACAGGACAAAGCAGACAGGTGAGGTTTAGTGCAAATCCTGCAACGACTAAAGCTACCACTGAATCTTCGAGTTGAGCTGTATCGGTTAGCCAATCTTCTTCACTTCAGCTGTCAAGACAGCCGAGACCTGAAAAAATACCTGTAAATAAAGGATAATCAAATGTGCCTAACTCCTAGTGCGGCCATCGATTTACAACTCCTGAGAAAAGTTAGTGGGCGGCATATTTGTTAGTAAAAAAACCCATATAAATCTGTGGAGACCAAACGAACATTCGAAAAACTGCGACATTAACGTGGCACGAGTGATTGAACGGCAGATCTGATTTGACAGACAGGCACCTACTCGTGAGAAGAGATATCTTGGTACTTAAGACAATGACGTCCGTCCGTCTCAAAAGATAATCGGCTACTGCATCTTTGAGATCACACCACGTCTCTGCAATCCGACTATAGAAAGTCATACTTTACCGCGTTTTTGACAAGAACAGTGCATTCGCTGTTGTTTATGTCAGTGGTGGTTTACATATAAGTCAACCTTGTTTATCATGAGGCGGCTGACCACCACTGCATTCACAGTGATCACCGACTTGTGATATTCTGCCACCGTTTTTCCGGGATACAAGTCTGTTACCACCGATCTTCAAGTCAAGCTTACCTACACGTTTTTAGCGTAATAGTGACCGTTAGCAGGGTCTACGACTGGTGGTCAGTCTATTGTACAACGCGCTGATGAAGATTCAACCGTTTTCCGTTCGGCTCACATGACTCGGATATGAACCGAACTTCCGGATGAACAACGAAAACCTATTTAGATTTCCCGGTTTATCCAGAACAGCTCAGTTTTGGTGCAAAGTTGATGGTAAGTCACTGTAAAACTCCCCTTAGAGTAACACTAGGGCGGCACCATCCTGAAAACAGTCGCACTATCATCAGGCTTTGTCGAATTTTGGTTTTCTCGGTCATTCAAGCAACATTCAGTTGTCTGTCATCACTCCTTGAACAAATGTGTACTTCGTCGCCAAATGTCTTGAAGGTCTGTGAGAGCAGAGAAAAATACCAAATCAAATCGAGTCGGCTGAATTAAAGATAAATCATGCAAATTAGGTTCCTTTGCGCACTCTCACCTTTTAAGCCACTCAAATCATTGGCAACCTGAGATTGATTGGCTCACTAGGTTTGCGCTGCATAATAGTAGCACCCTTGTGACCGCAAAATACGCTTAGCCTGCAAGTCGCTTATTGCATGAACTCCCGTACAGGCTGTGCTAAACATGGGACCGCGAACACGTACACTCAACTGCACGGCTGACGTGCATTCACACACAATGGGTGGCAGTACGCTGTCATTCGCCCTGATGGTACTTTCCCCAAAGCACGTACATATTGTCCCGATATTCGTTTCTGGGCGGTCGTCTTCATGGCGTTGAGGTTTGCCCTTCAGTTCCTGATTGTCACTTGTTAGTAGTACACTACTCGCAAAGAAACTGCCCGTTGTACAACGGTACTAATCAATAGACCTCACAGAGAATTGGACGAACGGTCGCAATCGATTTCACTTAGAACGAACTATCGATTCAGTTTCGTAAGTAAATCAGACATTAGAAGAATAATTTAGTGCATAAATTGATGTAAATACGGAATAAAGGAAAAACAGTGAGATCCGCGAAAGAATATGTTTACAGCAATTTGGCGAAAGATATAAAAATACATTTAGACAGATCTAGATAATTAATGTGCTTTTACATACAAGATTTCCTCTGGAAAAGTTTTGTATTTCGATGGGAGGCAAGAAGATCAAAGGATAGCTCATGGAGAATGCAGGTACAGCGTAATAAATATTCTATGTAATTCGTAAACCATATGGATTCTTTCGACTACAAAACCATGGGAAGCAGCAGGTACACGGTAGATCTAGTGCAGGAACAGATATGCATTGATGAGTTGACTAACTGGGTGGTGCTGAACAAAATGAGCATTTAAACACCCAATACAAAGTGACAGCTTGTCTACTTTGGTGAAAACATCAACGAAATGAAATGGTCGTGTTACGTGAATATTCAAAGTAAGCATTACACAGCCATCATAAGGAAGTTGAGGCAGAGATTAACCATAAATATTAAGATAAGCAGCCATTTGGAACGTAATCCATTTCATACATTATCCCATCTCCCCACACTGTAGTAAACCGAGCCTTAGTTATTCAACGCAGCAACTCTAACAATCCGAGATTGTCCGGTTTTCACACAGTATGACTTCTTTTTGTTGTCCACTTTATCGTATATGATCCGAAACTAACATTTGCCGCTTTTGCTCGAACCATTTGAGTAGACAGCTCACTGACACAAAACGAACAGTGTCTGTAAACAACTCTATGTTGGATTTGCATTGGTTCTGCTTGTTCGAGAACCATCTCTATCTTAACGGTTCCAGCTAGATCGACTCTCAGGAGGATACGCTACAAGAATGTGTGTAAACGGATGTGCATGCATTGGAAAAACTCCTACCTTGGTTCCCTATCTTACACGAAGACAACACACTTGGTATATGATGAGTAGTGGGAGACTTGGCCAAGTAACCCTGAACATTACTCACGTTTGATCACAGCTGTCGAGTGAGGATAGACATTCCAAAATCTTTCTTCCGAAAAAATACACTAGGCTTTACAGCTTGTTTTTCATAGGGCTTCTGAACAGCGCATATTCTTTCCTTATTTTCACGAGGCGACCATGTTGATTACTGAATCATTGGTTTCACAGTAAACAAGATTGTACTGCTTTATCTGAAAGCACCCTCTTTGGTAAGTAATAACTTGGTTGCCCGATCACCATGATAAGAGACACATTTGCCATATCCCGGATCACTATAAACTGAACTGTCGCTTAACAGAGTAAATGTAGTTAGTAATTTTGACTTGAATTTAAAACCGTAACTGCTGCGGTAGTGACAGTAGTTAGTCAGTCGTGAATGTCTCCTCTATCAGGACGATCAAGCAAGTTGATCATCATTCACAGCGAGAAGTGACTCAACATCCACGTAGGGCGATTTGGTCATGTTTAGTGAGAGATCAATAGATCAGTGGACAACACGGTGACCACATGAAAATGTGGCCTGAAATCACATATTTGTAATGTCAGAGATATATGCTACTGATTAACACTAACAACACTCCAGTATGTTTAAAAGCTGGACTGCAACACGAACTAACTTGACAGTTCAGAAGAACTGTCCAGAAAGGTGGGTGAATAAAATCGAATTTAGTTCCGATGTCCACATGTTTTTATTACAGTAGTCACTCGATAATTAATTTGGAAGCCGTATAAAGTGAGGACAAGATCGCGCAGTTGATCGTACCCTGGAGAACACTATAGGTAGGCAGAAGTGACGATTGACTGGCCACCGAATCCAGTAGAATAATTTTCTAAAGTCTCAAGTTTTGAGAGTTTAATTTCGGACATTTTGACGAGTTAAAGTAAGTCTCTGTGGTAATGCCTTCAAACGTGATTGAAGATACCAGCTGATGGCTCTTAGTTTTCTATCAAACGACTACAGAATGGGGTACATTAGACAAACGACAGCATCAGGGGCTAAGTGTGACCAACGATGGGTAAACTGACCAGAATTCGTGAAGTTCGCCTTAGTTCCCGTTCGATTAAGAGTTCGTTTCTCCGTTACGTCAAATGTAGTGAGCGTGCGTGAATTCGAGAGAAATTTGGCCTTATCTTCTGTAGAGATTGATGTGGTGCACAAGATTATTCAGCGCTCGATAATTTCGTGGCATGTGGTGCTGCGTATATAACTCAGCTGGCGATTGGCATTAAATTCCCAAATATTCCGCTACTGATCAGAGTGAATGCCGAGTAGACGTCATTGTTTTTGATGGCGTCTCCCAGATAAGTGGTGGAAGATGCGATCGACACATGAAGCTTTTATGTGAACATCTGATCTTGGCGAATACAGTTTTGAGAACTCTTTTGGTGACGTGAGTTAAAAGCCTCCGTCAGATCGATAACGGTAATATGCTAATGACGTCCTTGTTAACAGCATTTTCTTGAAACGGGAAAAGAAGTAACATCATGCTAATTGTTGCTTTTTTAACTGTGAGGTGCAGGTAGACTATTTGAAATTTCGTTTACTGACTATGTGCAGCTTACTGAAAACCAGTCAAGCAAACGCTTTTGCAATAACCATAAACAGTCATTGTAGCAGTCATTGTGACTTTTCCCGTTCTTGTGAGGCGTTACCAAATTAGCTTTGTCTACATTCTGAGTAAGTGTCTTCCATAATCAGCATATATAGGGAAAGTCGTGAAAATATTTAGGCTGAAAGGAATCCATATCAGCCGCGATCACCCACGATACATATCGATCGCGTTATCAACTGACCTCTCGCCATCATTTTCGAAAAATTTGTTACTAGTTTACTCTCAGTCGTTCTATAGAGCACCAAGGTGGTAATTATAGGTCCTAGTTTTTCTATGACGAGAATGCTTCTGGCGTTAAAATGTGTGGTCTCAGATGTCCTAATTTGTCATGACTATATCATGCGGTAGTGTTCGACCCAATTTCTCATGTATTCAGTTTAATGTTCAGTGACTGTCAACACAAGAATCGTTTAATGAAGTTTTGATGAATATAGATTCCAAAGTTATTTTGAAGCCATCGCGCATGTCGCAAATCTCACCACAATAAGCTGAAAGCTGTGTATTTTAGGTGGGTTCTGGCTACTAGTCCTTCGGAAGTCGATTTACATTTCTTTGATCATTTTACCATCCATTTTGACATTCGATCACTGAGCTCAGAGGACTGACTAGACTAGTAAACTGACATACTTCACTAAGTGAATAATCTATTGGATCTACTCACCTTCACTTCGTTTGATAAGTTGAAATTTCAACTGTGTGTTCAGGCACCTCCAACAAACTCTCTGAGGTCTCTACTCACTGTAAGAACTACATCAGTGCTAAGATAACCTAATATTATACTCTGGTTACATACTGGTGATGTATGATGCCCTCATCATCCTGAAGTGTCCAGATAACAAGTTAGTATGCCACTTTCGTAACTAGCTGTCACCTTACAAAATACTGTGTAGCGATCAAGCTCGTTTTTAGTGATTCGTCATCAGGCTAAATAAATCACAGTTATATCATACAGTTTACAGGAGAATCATGAAGGGATAAGCAGGAAAACGGCGGTTAATGAGGTCAGTCAGTTCAACATCATATTGCATGAAGTAGCCAGTTGAACAATGGTTCCTGACAGGCTAACAGGGGATGGTCAAGACAAATCCAAAGCCTGATGATGAATCATTGAATACATGTTTGTTCTTTACACAGTATTTTTCATGACTACACTGCGAATTTTTACGCGATTCAAATAAACCAAATACTCTACAATATCTCAATGAGTTTCTCTGGTAGTGCCTTAACAGTTCAGGATGTTTCGCATTCTACGGATAACGCTAAAGCGATGAGAAAGAAAATAGAAATGAGGCAATCATATTGAGATCTCAATCCTAGGCTCACAATAACTAGTGATTTGGTTTAGGTGACTGAACGGAAGTCAGTGGACCACTAAAACTGAAACTTAGTGGGATGATCAAGAGGAGAGATGTAACCTGCAAATAACCCATTTTGACGAAGAAGGCTGACACGGTTGCCTCATGAAAAGCGTAGCCGAAATTCTAGTCCCGGCAGTGGCAAGGATATGCACTACTGACGAGCTCTAATGAGAGCGAAACTCGAGTCTAGTGCTTCTACTGTTCGAAAGGGGCTGACTGAAAAGCCTGTGGGAATGTAACAGCTGCAATTGTGTGTGGTTTTCAATCTATATGAAAACAGAAATCCCCACTACTCGTCAGAAATCAAGAAGTAACGTATCAGAGATATGGTGTGTTTATGCTAATCCGACTTGATTAGGATGCACAATATTACGTCTCCACTGCGGGTTCTCTTTTTCGACCCATTGTCCCAACGAGCAAGTGAAGTAGATACGCTTGATTCGGACTGTTATTCCGAGCCAAAAAAGTGGCATACAATTTAATTATCATAAAAACGGGTGACACTGAGTCTCAGAAAAGTATGAGCCGAAATTCACATTGTGGCAGCCTCATATGGGGAACACAAAGTTAATATTGTTAATCGTCACTATATTTCACAAAAATTGACTTGGAAAGCCCAGTTCTTACAGATTTAATGTTATAGTGCTAAATTTTGGAAAGAACACAACCGATTCGCAAGTGCTTTTCACTGGCTGGCCTCATTACTTGTGAGTAGGATATAAGCAACTCAGATGGGGATGAGCAGTATTCACATCTGTGAATCTAATCAGCAACCATCATTCCCGTTACCAACGACTGTGAGGTAAATGAACTGCTGGGCTACTAGCTTAAGAGGGGAACATGACCGCTAACACTTTAGACAAACAAACTGACTTTATTGTTCTATCCACAGTAATCAGTTCTTTACCTTTTATCTTGTGGAAGTCGGTTGTGAAACACTAACACAGTGCTCGATGCCGAAGACGTTTGGCTGACACTCCCAGTTATCAACGTTATGCAGTGTTATAAACCAAACTAAGCGAACAAACAAACCTGGCTTTTGTAATTAAGTAGGTTTTCTTTCCTTTGTTGTTGATCAGTCATTTTTGCTACTTAACGTAGACGGTTGAACGCAGATATATTAAAGCACGATCTTCTTCGATCTAGTTAGCGACCACGATTAGCAGGCGTACATTAACACCAGTCTGCCAGTCATCTTCTCTACATAACTCTTGAGCTTCAGTTAAATTAAACCATAACTTCAAAGATGATTCAGTCTAGGAATAATCTCTTCAGTTTAAGGATGTACACTTGAAGTAGACTTACACCGGTAGCTGAGAATGTCTGACAGATGAAAAATGTTTTTCAGTATCTGGACCTTAGGATTAGTGTTAAAATCTGGTACACACTTGGGATTAGCGTTTGAATGTTAACAATTCTACTGTGGTTCCATCGCCACTTTTGTCTGATCGCCGTAGCTGGGAATGAGCTAATTTCCAATGGAATAAGATAGATTTGTAACTAGGAATTTGATAATAGGAAAATGACTGGAAGTCCAAGTTTCGCAGTTGTGATTAGTTGCGATATTAGCTTTGGCTACCTACCCTGACGTACATTCTAATCACGTTACGAGTTACAAGCGAATGGTCATACACCACTGCCAACGAAACACCAGTTCTGAGCATATAAATCAAAATCTGACGCTTATCACCGGATGAGTGCATACGAGAAATAAACAACTAAATAAGACATACACGTGTGAATTGATACTCTGGGCTCTAGTGTGACCCCTGAGTTCCGCCTACCTCACTTTAGTGTTTATGGTTGCACTAGGAATCGGTGACTTATGGTCCGCTGTTCCAAACCAAAATACCGTTGGGCCATAACATAAAATTTCACGTCTGCTGGCCAGCACTGTCTATAAAAATGTAGATTTGACGTCAGTCAGTTGACAAGCCGTCGTCTAATTTTCTACTTATAAAACCCCTTATCGTAAAGTAGACCAAATCAATAAGTAATGTAAAAATTCTTTTCTTGAAGTAATGTCCAATCACGATCAAGGTTACAGTGCTCAATTCCTGTCGAACTCCACACACAAACACTCCTGCCATTTAACTCGACAATCACCGTACCAATGTTTCTTTACACATGCACACCAGCCGACTGGACAGAGAAGACGAGCTTGGGTACACCACTGGAACTTCTGAAATCTACATACAGGGCCATCATAGTGCACGATACATTCCAGCGGGAAAAGTCCTGTGCTAATTCTTCCAATATGAACCACGTAATGTTTGCTTCACTAAAGATATTTAACACGGTGTTTGAAATGTCGCGAGATTCCACCAGTGTTGTTGGAATCTTATTGTCAGTACATACAGCCTGTTCAACGCTTGTTGTCTCATTCACACAATCATTATGGAATGAATTTACACTATGTGAAAAGTAATAGCCTCCTTCCTTTTAAATAGAAATGTGAGCACCTAAGAGTTTCGCAACTTCAAATACACCAAAGTCTGACAGTTATGATTGATATGACATCAAATTTGAACAGTGTAACTTCCGCCTTAAGGGCTAACTAAAACAATGTGTAAGGTGAAAGGCTACATTACCATCTCGGAAACAAATCTGAATATGTGTGCCCCCAAATTATGGAATAAAATACAATTTGTTTTCTAAATGAACACAAGCGTGTTTGTAACTGTCCGACTTACTGTGAGAACAGAGAATTCATCTCTTTCTGTTAACATTAGTCCCATGACATCTGATTCAGACTGTTTAACACTGCGATGAACATCGTGGTGAAACACGTAACAGAGGTTGATCAAGTGAAATTTAAGACGACCTATAGTGTACTGTCGAAGTTAACATTTCACGTGAGTAATTTAATGTCAACGGAATTTTTCGAAAAAGCCTAAGGTGGTCTGGGATTAATCTAAACGTAATAGTTCATGCAACAAGGTGACAAGCCTTCTTGAACGTCGAAAAAATAGAGAACAAGCTAAGAACCTCGCCAACCGTCACCCATTTAGACGAACTTCTGTGATTGATCAAGACCGACATAATACCTCATAGCAGAAGACGAATAACACGGATAATTACACCAGTTTGTTATGACTTCAAAGATGAAATATTATTTTCATAAAATGAAAATTTAAATTTGTGTGTAATGTTTTTACATTACACGCATCACAAGAACCTATGGACAACAGAGGAATGTGGCCGATCATCTACTCAGTTCCACGGCATTTAGAATCCGTATAAAACTCTGCTGTTTGTTCCGACATCAAGTGTAGACAGTGTGTGACTTATATAGAACACAAGGAGTACAACACAGATAATTCACTCACCAAGACCTCTTCCTGCAGAAGACGGATATAACAGAATGTCCCGGAATATCATGTATGAAACATTTGTAAACTGATGGTAGACAGGACTAAGGGAACTGTGTATCGAAAGACTGCACTAACAAGAGAAAAGTTAATCGACTGTATAGGTTTTACACTCAAGGTAGCAGTACGAGTGACCTCACTGTACATGTTTCACTTTCCGTTTGTGAAAAAAGACGACCAGACATTTTGAGGGTGGATATTTTATGGAAAATCCCAGTTCCACCAATCACAGTTTTGCATGCTCAATTCGACTATACTGGTTGGTACTTTGATTTGGGCGTGAACAACCGACTACGGAGACTAAAATAATGAAGGGAGTGGCCTAGTGAAGTTTAAAGTTGTACGTATGATCGATAGATTCATGCGAGCGAGCGGGAATGAACGAGTCTGCTGTAGTATGTATAATCAACGTAGTAGCACAATTTACTTAACCTCCCTATCGAGTTCTGTCACTATCAAGAGGAGAGTAGCCGAACTCGAAGTTATCCGTTCCTCAATCTGTAGGTTGCCCTGACAACCGTTGTTGCCACAGTGACATTCTTTGGGTTGGGATAACCTCTCTGTGTATGAAACAGACAAAGTTACGACAATCGGAGTCAGTCCAATTTTAACCTTGCCCGCGGTTTGTGATGAGGATAGTGTAATTGAAAAAGTTCATTGTCATTAACAGAAAAGTACATCATTAGATGCAATTGAAGGGTTTAAGATAGAAGGAATTTTAAGTTTTAGTCAGTGTACCAAAAATAGCAAATATATTACGGAGAAACATTTCCAGTTTAAAAGGAATTGGTTGTGTGTTGGTTAACCAGTGAGAGAAAATTTTAAAGTAGAATTGACACCCAACAATTATGGTTTATTTAGAACAAGGCATATTGAATATATGTGAGTTTTTAAGATTGTTTTAAATAAATTTCGAATTATCAAGTAATTTAAAGTTTTAAAGTTCATATTAATAAGGGTTAGTAATTGCTAAACTTGTTTAAACAAGTTTTAAGACAAATCTTCAAGATTTTTGTCAGAGAGGTGTTTACAAGATAGTTGGGATAGTTAGAAACACCCATCATAACTGCTGATTAGTGTACATAACAGTTTTGTATGAGAAGTATTAAGGTAAACAATTTGTGAAAATAAAATTCACGGAATCACACAAAACCTGTGATTCAGTTCTAGTTTGTTTTTAAATGTATGCAGCTCAGTTGAACACATTCTGGAGTATTAAAGGAGCTGATTTTGTTCAAACACCTAAGATTAGTCGAATCTGGTTAGAAACATCTGGCTAGTGTGAAACGATTAAAAAGCAATTTCGAGTAAGTCGGCAACTTCATGTTTTCTTGTGTTTGATTGTTCAAGTGTAATTAGTAATAAAAATGTTATTGTGTTTGAAATCGATTAGCTAATTACAAATTGTTCATTATTAACTCAAAGTTCTATGAACGGAACTACGGGTGATTATTTTGTTTGATATTTAGAAACACCATCAGACAATCTACTAGAAACACTATTTCTTGTTTTGAAGTGAGAAACTTACGGGTGTTCAGAGTTCTTAAGAGGATAAGTTAAATGTAACTAATGTATAAAGACAACATAGAACTGACAAATAAATCTGTTTGAGTAAAGCTGTACTTGTCAGATGCATTAACGGTCTTTACAAACCTGTATGAAAACATTCCGTTGTCACTTGTTGATTTAGGAATAGATTGGAAAATTGTGTATTCCTGAACAATTCATTCTTAAGAATTGAACGGATGTTAGATGATTTTCAAAGGAAAAACTGTGTTAGAAGCAACTGCGCGCATGAGAACCGTGATGAATCCAACTCTACAACTTCAGGGGACTCTCATGCCCAAATCAATTTAGGTATGATTTGGGAGATATTGTGTTTAAACACCAGTTGAAACTTAAGTGTGGACCAATTTTTTGTGAATGGGACGAACTTACAGTGAGTATTACCCAACCACGAGAGTGCATTCTCACTTATATGCGTGCATGTAGCGTACGTTTTCACTTTTCCTGCGGTATCAGTAACTGCTTCATATCTTGAGCGACAGTCTGCTCTTAAAACTGTGGCTGCAAATTGGTAGGGCTAAGTTGAGCAGAGTGATTATCCCCACTAACGTCAATTAACAACATAATACTGTTATTAAGAACAAACTCCAGCTGGGATACGTGGAGATAGGGAAGGAATGGAGCATAACTACTAAAAATAGCTATGCCTATATCTAAATGCTCAGCACCAAACGGACTGCATCTTGCAAACAAACAACCAAGCCATAAACGAAGGTAAAACATCATGAGCAATCGAGGTTCCATGCGACTTTCATTTCCCAGCGTCAGTAAATACACGCACTCCAGAACTAACCGGTCAAAACGACAGTAACATTCATCCCACTGAGTCCGATTAGCCATCATCTCGTAGAAAGTCTCTAACCATCGACGGTGTGAGTCACAAGAGCCCCAGTTTGGGAGCTGAGTGTTATTACGGTCAACGGTAGACAAACCCGGAAGAGGACTGAGTGGATGTACTAACTCATTATACAAACAACCCCTGATTATCTTGAAATGTGTGGACTCCAGAACGTTGGAATGGAAGATTATATCGGACAGGGGTATGAGGGCGCTACTGGGATTCGCTAGATATCCAAATTACCTCTATGTTAATGATTAAAACAGACTTATGGAAAGGTACGTTTAGAACACTGGTCAGTTTGATTGATAAACACATTGGATCAAACGTTGATAGGAATGAAGACTGAAGCTAATTTTTCCAAGACACATAGATCAATCGTATTTTAGTTTTCCATTTTCTTTAGAACGGCGTAATAGGAGTTTTATATTATACATACACCATAAAAAAATTGCAGCCACTGAGATGAACCGTTTTTAGGAATGAAGAATATAACCCAACTTAGTTTAGGGGTTTTACTGCAGTTCTGTTTGAATGACATATTTTATATGTATTTGGGTTCCACACACTTCAGTTCAATGTTGGTCATTATTTAATGTGTTGAACATGTCAGGTCAAGAAGTTGTACGCCCCAGTAACTGACAGCTGCTAATCAGTTGGGTTTTCCTGTAGAGTACATCATTTTTGAGATTTAGAGAATGACACCTAGGTATTGATTATCGGCCAATTTGATGACAAGTTGAACCAAGGTCTCTATATTGTTAACTGATTAATAGAAGTCATGTTTATTGTACGTCCTGTGTGTTACCCTACCAACCTACTCACCAAATTGAATAGAGAAGTCAGAAACAGTTTTTTGCACAATGTATCTCACAAGCATATTTCGCTGCATCTCATCAGGTATATACTTCAGTCTGTGGGTTTATACAGCAAAGTTCAATGGGTATTGTGAAGCCTAACAACAAAATCAATAACACTTAGTTATTTTTCTTTGAGTTGTCGATTGTATAAAGTACCGTCAGTGAGTTGATATGAGTGATGCTTGCGAGACTCAACAACATTTACCCAACTAAATTCGTAACAGTAGGTTCACTGAAAGTTTCGAGCACTCCATCTGATAACCTGTTCACATAAAGCACAATTCGTGGTGGGGTTAACGTTGTCCACCAAACCACAGAAACTATAAGCAGGCTTGAAATGAACGAGTTTTTTTTACATAATGCACCCTGTAGTGTTATTGATCCGATGGATGTTTCTCGAATCCGAAAGTCAAATCTTACTTGTTCTGAAAATTGTTTGGTACAGACACTGAAATCGTTATTTGCAATCAGTTTACTGTGGTGATATTTGGTGTTTATGCTATTCGTGAAACACAACTGATGTGTCTTACAACATTTCAGAAATACAACCCAAAACAAACTCATTATGAGGTAAACTTGATTAGAGTATTCTGTGATCAGAATGCCACTGATAAGGAGAGAAAAAAAACGACAGATTGGTGAGAAATATATAATATACTGACATGCAGTTAGGCGAAGCGACATAATTAAAATTTGGCCACCTTTGAAAAGGTCTTGTATATGAGCTATACGATAGACCTGGAGAGATGAGGAAGTGAAGATCCTACTATCGTAAAATGATATCGCGGATTGGATGATCGCAAGTTCAGCACATTGTATTAAAACAACGAGGTAAGAGAGAGGACAACCTACGAAAATAAGACAACCCAGTTGCGCCACTGACCAAATTTGCCCGATCCTCACAATGACAGAAACGATAGCCACTCGGATTGTTCTTGTCGATAGTCCTTTCTGTCAAAAATATTCAGTCGAGTAACTATCACAGAATTCAGTTAGCCTGCTGCCGGTGAGCAATCATGGCTTCCTTTTGTTCACGATTAAAAATCAGTCATGTTTATCCTCAGAGTTTGCTTCCATACTAATTTCTGGTCAGATTCGCTTTGAAATTAGACATTAGGTTAAAATTTCCGTCTTTATAGAATGTGTCAATACGGCAGTTATTCTCTTGTATTCTTAGTTAAAAGGCGTGACCCTATATTGAATTATCATATCTAAACGTTCTCTCACAATCGTTTATTAGTCCGACGTTAACTTTCAGAGAGACGTTAACCATACTGTCTAACCCAATTGATCACGCCCAAACAAAAAACAACTGCTGTGTGACGATAATGGACTGCTAAATGCTGTTTGACTCCGCCAGAAAGTTTCCGATAGGAAAGTTATCAAAATGCGACCTTAACGTTTTGAGCTGGTGTATCAAGTCCATCCTGGAGTTTACTGCCACGTACTGTTTTTGTAACAGACTAGGGCAATGTGTCCTAAATTGTACGAACTCAGAGGCCTAAGGGCTATCCATGAGTTGGCGATTTGGATTAAGTATTCGCATATTACGCAGTGGTGATACGATTTATCAAGACTCCCCATGTTCAAGGGAGACTTCACCTCTGATCTGCTGATAACACATAGGGATATGACGAAGTTTAAGTAACACTTCATGTTCCCATATCAACCTGTCTACAGTTTTACCCTATGTAAGCAGTTGTAATCCTTTCCATAATCAGTACAACTCAGCTCTGCATATCCTTGTCCGAGTTGTGATTCATACTACAACCCATGTAGTTGTATGAGGTGGACGCAGACTACACAATAAAATCGTATCCAAAAATACATTAACATCAAGCGTATTGAGCGGGTTACGTCGTCGTCCTGAGATATATTGATCATCCTGGTAATCGTCGTTTTTCAACTCTTCCAGTCAGATTAAAATCATTGAAACGACTTAATCTGCTCTGCAATAATTCGAGTATCAGCGTACATTCGGGGATCTGACTGAAAGTATGGTAAACAACGGCAATAATTGCCGAATCCCCCACGTTTGAACGATTGCACATCATTCGGATGAGTTTCTAGGAATACTGTTCACAACCGGGTTCACAACTCAGATCCATGTTCATAGAACGCGAACTGCTCAGGTAGGTCTTTGTTTGGAATTGTACAGATCATATGTTCCATCCAGATATCTTTGCATTACCATCTTATGAATAGTCACCTACAAAATTTAGTATGGAAATTTCAATGACAACTTTACTGCTTCAGTGCTAGCAAGAAAACCGATTCCATTATGCTCACAAATCGGTAAAGGATAACGTTGAGGAGATGCCTTGGAAGTGTCTGAGCATCTCATATTTTAATCCATGAAATACAACTTTCCATTTCGAATAAAGATTGTTCAACTTCTCAGTTCAGAATAACGTGTAAAAGTTTGCTGATCAAACCTAACTCCTCTGTTCTATTTATTGAATCTAGCCGAACTTTCCTGACTCTTGGCACACTTCTTCATTTTAACGCATCGCAACTGTTTTTTATTTTGCGTACGGTTATTGCACTGAATCCGTGGACTTAGTTAACGTCGTTAGTGTGTGTACCACCCGATCTGTCAAGCACACATTATCTTGTTCATTTTATGGTGTAGATCTTGACCACATACACTGTCAGAGCAGATACCTAGGTTTTGTTGGACAAGTTTACTCGAGTAATCAGATCTGAATACAGTTCAACACAATTCAGTAGGCTGTGTGAGATGGTAACGTTCTGAAAGTCATCAGTGCAAGATTTTCTCTATTAAAGTGGTTTGTTTTCTTCCCTCTCACACGGTCTGTAGTTCGCCCTAGTTCACGAAATCCATGGAATGCTGATCGTTACTGCTTATACCATTTTTATGTTATCTGTAAAGCTCTGCACTCTACCGTCAGACTGTTTCATGTCACAACTTTATAATCAATGGTACTAGGCGTTCATATAAGACACCCTTTTCTTATGATAGTAGTGAACGGAATGAAGGCATTTTATGTATTTATCTATACAACGTCAGTTCCATAAGTCTTTTGTTGGCCTAATTCTCACCGTTAGTATAGCGACCACAAATAACAAACGAATAGGACAATCATCTAGCTTGGAGAAAAATATCAGTGACATGTTACTTTCAAAGAATTGAACTGAAAATTGGAGGCCAAAGATTGGTTTGAATCGTCTTCTTCTTTAATGAGGACCAGCGATTGCATCATGCTACTCACACCACTACTATTCAGTAATGAGGCAAGGACACGGAGTTTGATATTGAAGTAACCGTGGGGGTGAGTACAAGAAAAAACATTGGAGGAAGCTTGGTGTTAAACGGTTCTCGCTGCGTACAAGAATTGGATATTGGCAACCCTGCCAACCAGGACGTTCTAAAACTATTGTTGTAGGCAGTTGAGTGGAGCGTTGGTTTCCCGAACAGACAACGCTTACGCCATCCGTCGTCTAGGCTCACAACACCACTATCTTGTACGATGGACTGGGAAAACAGCCGAAGAAGAACATAGGCTGTTACAGTTAAAGAAAGGAGTTGTGATTTTATCCCAAGAATTATGTATCCAAATCTTTAGGAGAAACCGTTAGTTCCGTTGATCCAGTTGGACACAAGTTAGAAGCTGAAAATTAGGGAGTGATATCATCTCACACAAGCCTTGACAACCACAGAACGCAGCGTCAGATGAATGTTAAAACGGAGAAATCATATTTAAGCCCCAAGATATATATACGCTCGGTTTATAAGTCACGTGACGTGTTTTTTTACACTCACTTGAATTGCTCTACTTTGGTTTCATTGGGTACATAAGGAGGGACTACCCCACAACTCTGGTATATTGAATTGTATGTAAAACTCTTCAAAGACAGATATTTTTGACTAAAACCCTACTAATCAACAATAATTGGTAAACTGACATTTTTTGAGGCAGGATGAACTGTTTCATGGATCACGAGTGAGTAAGTACTTCCTTAAAATAAAGCACTTCAGGCTGTTTCTAAGAAAATGTTAACTTCATTACTAATTGCTTGAGCATAAGCTAACTCAAGGTCAACCCCCGGCACGTACAGATGAATTCATTGTGTTTTCGATTTGAATTATTTTGTTGTAATCCCTGGTAAAACTGCAACAAGATGACTTTGTATGGATCCTCTATCCACTACTATATCACTTGTTTAAACTCAATAGGCAGAGCCTAACGTGATGCGTGACCCCGTCGGAGGCGATTGGTTCAGCACTCAGTGGAATATCCCGGTGGTTTTGGAATATCTTCACAGTCAAAAGACAACACCAGAATTCAAACGAATCACCACTAAACGAAATCGTCCCAATGAGCATGAAAGGACACACGGAATATCCAAGACAGAAAGAGTCAGTCTAACCAGGTAGAAATGTGCATGTCGTTCGAATGAAAACCTTGATGCAATGTGCACTGGATTCCTGGTTCATAAATGCGAACACACGAGCGGTGTGGACATGTTCGAATTTGACAATAAACTTGTTGCTTTACTGAACCGGTTTCTGCTGTATTATGGCTGGTCGGTGGTTTTAATGGAAGACTGTCGTGTTTTGGACATAGGGTACTGTGTGCTGATGCGCCGATTCAATAAGCAGTGATTGAGAACAGACAATCTGGCTGTATTTCACCGCATTTGCGTGACAATGAGCGGTAAACCACATAATCAGCTTGCATGTATTAATGCCCGTGAATGCTGTAATTAGAAACAATGCGCATGTTTTTGAAGAAACAATTTTTTAAAATCTGGGTTTTTAAGGGGTAATTTTCTTCTGTATTATCGAGAATGAATGGTAAGAAAGCGGACACGGAACAGCGCATATACAAACATAGCAAGGTGAGTTATGAAACCACCACGAATGCTTAGAAATTTTACGTTTTGATTCAGCTACCCACTCTTCTCCCTGCCGTAGACGAGTTGAACTAAATAAAACAGCGGATGGATGTTTTGGAAGGATCTCTCAACAAATAAAGGCTGGGATCCACCAACGTCAGTGTCTAACATTGAGATTCCAGTGTGGCTTGGCTGGCAGAAAGCTTTCCGCTGTAGAATATTATCAGGCACACAAAACCAGTTGTATATGGGTTCGAACGAGGAAACTACTTAGTACAAGTTGGTCGCTTCGCTGCGCACGGCGACGACAAGAGCTCAGACGGAATTCTTGTACTAACGCCTGCAATTAGGACTATGCTATTACCGGGAAGGGTGTAGTATAGTTGAGTCATTATGACAAATCTGATCAGTTTAGTAAGTTAGTTCGATATAACCAGACGTCCTATATATTTGCAGTCATCACTGTCCCCTTGTCGAGAACAGATCACCTTGCACCCAAACCCAAACCACGATTAATTCCGGGCGTAATCTGCAGAGAGGTACTGTATATCTTAAAATCCACCGTTCATGCGATATATATACAAGATGAACCACTTCAGACTTCCTGTTACTTCTAGATTGGTACTTTGGTGTTGCTGCCAATTTTTCTAACTGGCATCCGTGTAACTAATTGTCAGAAGTCTGAGTAGTCTAGAATGCCTGATTGTTAACTGTTTACGATATACCTGTGATGAACTGCTTACTACGGTATAGCAATCAATTGGTCGATCGTGCCTTTAAGGTGTGCCAACTGTGACAAAGAGCTTAGGAAAAACGGCAAGATTCTAACTTGCCTTCTACGTGCAAGCTTCGAACTCACTCAACTTGTGGACTGATTCCGCCTCTGGTCTACAAAACCTAGAAAGTGAACACGGCTGGAAACCTGCGATATGTGTGCTTAACCAGTATGGTTGCCGTGACTGACGTGTGCTATGGAGCTTGTTACTCAGCAAGCACCCCACCTATTTCATTATCGTAGACGCAGTACATAATCCACATTGCATTGCTGAATATGCGAATACAAGAAGACCTGCATGACCAATTGAAACGAGTGGGCGACTTTCACTTGAACAGCCGGCTGACCAGATCTGTGTTGATAACGCGAACCATAGCCACTCCTCACCTAAATTGGGTCAACTTCGAATGAATTACAGGCATATTAGAGAAGACCGGACCTGAAAAATACTACACACCCCCGATAATCCACTGATATATCTCCTTCCACTAAATTGGGATGAATCGATAGGAGAACATTGGTTATTTTGGAGACAGAACTGTTTCACACTTAGGTTTTGTTCACAGTCGAAAGCTTTGCCTAACACTGTGGTCACGGGTGAATCAGTTGAGCGTTATACAGTATTACTCAGCTGGCACATACCTGAATGATAATCGGCACTACAAGTTTCCTAACTGCTATAGTAGCTCAATGTCACAAGTCATCAGTTGCACGTGTTTAACTGCATGTTTTTACAATGTGCTACAGTGAACGTTGCTGAAATGACTGAAACTAACAGCTCCATTGAAGTTACCTTCTATTCAATTCCATTCATCTTTCCATTATATCTATAGACCGTCCAACACAACTTTTCGCCTAGCCACAAAAAGACAGGAACGCACAAACAAAGATCATTCCCCTTCTATAAAAACCTATGAACCTATCAACCCATAATTAAGCGACACTTGCTGATTACAGACCGTCCGAATGAACATTGATTATTGGAACAAGTAAAACAATTATTTCTGATTTCTGTTGGTCGAACTACTCAGATGAGTGTGTTCTCTTGAGTTATACGATAATGCGTTGTATTCTGTCTGACGTCAGTGCGTTTTCGAACACTCCGATTGCAGAGTTGCAAATTCCTATGTCCGTTTTGTTTCAGAATACTTCTTGTTTTTGTGTAAGTTTGCCGGTCCTCAGGGGCGAACGCTTTTCGGGGAATTAGTCCATTTGTGCCTACTAGTCACCGATTTTTTTGTTATGTTGACCAGTGTCGAAAAATAATCGTGAACTGTATTTGGACTGATTGTCTCTTCTGTCGATTGATGGTGGTCATGTTGTAAGGGATACCATAAGAGAGAGCAGAAATAACTGTTGGCTGTTCATTTTTAAATACAATATTTGAGTACATTACAGGTTTGTCCGTCAGAGTCAAGATTTGTTTCATCATCGTTCGTTAGAATTACAAGTAAACCGTGACCGTTTAAAATTTACAGCGCAGCTTTACACCGCTGTGATCTGATGGATCACCGCTCTCCAAACAGGTGAACAAAACCGCAAAGAGGTTAGCAACAGTTCGAAATTATTTATTTCGTAAACGCAAACAATGTAGAGATGGAAGTAACGTTGCCCAATTTCAAACTTCCGAAACGAAGCAATTTAGGCTGTTTTGATAGAGGGCCATTGGTAACCTGGTTAAACGGTGTTTATGTTCCCAAGGCTCTGTCATTGACATCTAGAATACGAAGCAAACCAGTGTTTACTACACACTTAGACCATCGCTGATCCTAGTCGCAAAAATACACTTTTTCAAAGTCTGTCAGTGGACTGTCTCTCCTCGCTCGCTGGGTTATCAGCTTGATGCGTGATGACTTGCCTATATGAGCAGACACAAGCATGGAGCACATGCGTGGTAAGACAATGGTTCACTACATGCACTTCGTTAAAGATTGCCTAAATATTTCGTACTTTTCCCTCAGCATATAGAAAGATGCAGACTTCCTAAACGGCCGTTGGCGGTCGGTTCATCACCAAAGATAGGCTTAAATACAACATTCTCAAAACCCCCTTGTACTGCTTGTACACAGACATTTACTGCTGTTATACGGAACAGGAAAGGGAATTGGACACTTTTCATGCATACTGCATACGGTAAATTTCCAGACATCATTTGGGTTGTGAATGTTTCAGATAAGTCCTGTTCTACTAGGTGATTTATTCGTCGGCCGTTTGCTGGAGTATTTCTTTAAACATTGTTTTAATCTATGTGTGTGAAATGAAATTCACTCAGTTCCGTTCAAAGCTCGAAATTCATATGGTAAACCTTCTGTATGTATTTTGTACGCTAGCATTGTCTAGGCAAAGTTATTGTAGAGTTTATACAGATAAACTTGTACGAAAAACCTCTGAGTCGTGAAAAAACAGAAATGTTGACAACTAACTTGCAATGTGGTTTATGGTAATTCTCATTTGCTCAAGCCAAACTGAACCAACCTCAGTTGGACATACTAACACATGCACCGGGTATACGTTTACAAATCAAATTGTTTATGACTGCTTGTCATTTGATTAAAGATGACAGAATTTCAGCTCTCGCTAACACAAACTTTTGCCTTAGTAGGTTTCAGGAAGAACTAATCTCACATAGCTTACTGTCATTGCTGTTTGGAAAACTTTAGAGCTGTTCATTCACTGCTCCACAGTGCAGGCTTTCCTGCACAGCGGATAAACTTCTGTCAACCGCATTCATTGATAGTAAAGTTGACTATCACATATCACACACTGCGTTAAACAATTTTGGATGAACTTACAAGTGGTGTCAAATTTCCAGGTTTTGTTTATCAATATGTACTAGGACACTAGGTGATAGCTTTGCCCATTAGGTAACGAAAAAGCGGCAGGCATATGCTAGATGAGTGCCAAATCGGTCAAGATATGCCGAAACTTGAGCTGAGTCAAGCCAAGCCAAATCAAAACTTTCTTTAACAGAATCTACATGAATACACCATGAAACAGTAATCTTAAAGTGCATTTACAAGACTCAACAAAAAAGAAAAACAGTTAGATCGTGAAATAGAAAGTTCTGAAATATATTCATATCGACCTGTTTATCATTAGGATTGCTGGTGTGTTACGGTAATCCCAAAGCCATGTCGGCAGATGTTTGAACGACGAGCTGGTCAACTAACCAGATAGTTTGTAGGAGTGAAAGGCGTAGAATAAACATCGTCCTTCATGAGTTAGTGTTTTGCCAGTGCTGATTGGACGTTTAATACACCCTGGTTGCGTTCCGATTGGCCGAGGTCTACCTTGATATTCAGCAGTCCTATGTGCCAATGGTTAGAAGTTTGTGCCGTTAGGCCATATCCAAATTCGTTCAGTCCATAATACCTAGTACGCAAAGCATGTACCTGTTAGTTTTAGTTAGTCGACTGACACCGTGCGTCCACTAGTGCGTTTGTTGCGCTATCGATTATGAATTTTTATGATGTAGGTTGTGAGAAAATTGTGAGTAAAAGGTTTAGTGTAATAGAATTGAACTGGACAAGTGCATTCTTATGAACTCTTGGAACAATGTGGCGGAATCATCAGGACATTATCAGGAAAACCTGGAAACACAGGAGTGGTGCAATGTTACCAATTATAAAAAATGTAACAGTGGGAAAAACCATTAAACAAGTTTTATGGTGCATGGAGTAGTTTTGAACCTGATGCGAATAAAATGTGGGGAAGAGCGTTGTAAACCTAATGGCTATTGCAGTGTGCTATATAAGATCACGAGCTTGTGTAACGTCATGTTATTTGCAGATGGGACGTCTTAGCATTGGTTAGAAATTGTGTGCACATAAGGCTAAGTAAGGGATACATTCAGTGAAGAGCGCTTGGGCAGGAAGAATGAGTGTCTTTTGGAAGTTTATGGATTTCCGTTGTAGGTCTCAAGAAGGTGGTCAGCGCACTAGTCAGACAGTTGTATTTAGAGACGTACCGTTTAGTCCGATAGATGCGTCGTTTAATCCAAGGTGTAATCCTGAACAGAATCACGTTATCAACTAATGAAAGGGAACAAGAGGATGCTGCGGACAAGTTGTAGTTCTCTATGATTCGATCATGCTGGGTGGCTAACCTCAGGAATTTGAGTACCGCCTCCTTAATGAAGATCACCAGAGGTCACCGAAACTCAGAGCACCAGGGCTCTATTCTAATTTCAGTCAAATATACTGCTGACAATCTCGAATCACATCGTATCAGATTTGGTGGGGATATTCTTCAGAAGCTATATTAGACACGGGTAGATCGTGACTACAGTAAACGAGATGCATGAAACCAGTATGACACATAAAAACGCCACTGATATTATTTATTTGTAACGATAAGTATTAATACAGAAAATACTTCACGAGATGTTCACACTTCTGTGAGCTCTCATCAGTGATTAACACGAAGTCAGAAATTTCGTGGTATACTAAACATAATTATTATCAGTGAAAGAAGAAACAATTTTATAGTGATGAGTGGTTTAGCTGGTTCGATAGCTTGGAGGAGAATCAATTGCAAAGAATTTGGACTTCGGCTGGATTCGAACCAGCGACAAAAACAACATATCCAAGCACGGCAAATAGTGTTCTAAATTATCATATACGCCAAACTACTTATCACTAATACAATGTCAGCGCTCATCGGTGGCTTTAGTGGATTCCAGCGTGAACTGATCGAGAAATGCTGGTTGGGCAGTCCGTCGGCTGGGCCATTTGGTGAATTCTGTATTACAGAGTTGTTTGGGTGGGTAACTAAATTCAAATTTGAAATTTCACAGCTTCCGGCATGGTTTCGTAGCTCAGCTGGTGGAGCGTTTGCCGCGTTTGGCGTGTTGTTTTTGTCGCTGATTAAAATCCAGTCGAAGTCCAGATTTTTCGCCACTGTTCTGTTCTAGATTTTATAATGATTTAAACTCTATCCACTAAGGTCTCGATGTTTCGTTGGGTTTATTGTCATTATACGATCACTATTTGTAAAGCTTCATTTCGACTACCAATAAGAGGATTGTTGCATAATCATAACCCGAACTTGTTAACAATTAGTAAAACACTGGTTCCCACTGATAAACTTGAAAAAGGTCAATAATAGCGTGTAAGATGTCTTGCGCATTGACATTTCGTTCGCATCTCATCGGTTACTTTTGCGAAATTGACATACAAATTTTATAATGAGGGGGCAAGCAGCTAGGCAATATCGATCTAGTCATGAGACAAGCGAAAGCAGTAAGATGCAACTGAAGCGTACTGATTATCAGGAGCATGAATAAAATTGCTGTGGGTCAAATGGCTAATAGGAGTCCAAAGAGAGAGAGATGGTTGGAAACAAAACAAAAATCCATACAGATCAAGTGGAATTGGTGAGATAGGGTTAGAAAATCTATACCGATCAAACAGAATTAAACAATAGTTAGATGGTATGAAGAAGAATACACGGGTCTAAAAGGTTTGGGTTTAGAAAAAAGGAAAAATACGAAGGTAAAATGGAATCAAAGAGTATTAGTTGCATTTTTACCAGCATAGCGCAAGGCTAGTCACCAAATGTTTCTGGGCGCATAAGGTGGGATTCAGCCGATGTATTGAGACAGCTTCCGCAATATTGAGAGCCTGTTTAAGTTTCGGTCTGAAAAACACTCTAAAGGCAGTCTTTGGGTCCACTGAATGTCCGGTCTGTAAAAGGTGCTTTGTAATGGCACTGACGGCACAACCGACTCCCGAATTCAACCAACCATCTCTCTCTCTTTGGACTCCTATTAGCCATTTGACCCACAGCAATTTTATTCATGCTCCTGATAATCAGTACGCTTCAGTTGCATCTTACTGCTTTCGCTTTGGTCACCTGATTGACTGTCTCATGACTAGATCGATATTGCCTAGCTGCTTGCCCCCTCATTATAAAATTTGTATGTCAATTTCGCAAAAGTAACCGATGAGATGCGAACGAAATGTCAATGCGCAAGACATCTTACACGTTATTATTGGCCTTTTTTCAAATTAGTAAAACACTGTTAAACAGTCAATTTTGTATACACTAGGCGTCGCTGCAATCAAATTATTGACTGTGAAATTGATTACCTCATTAGTACGGAACATTCTGAAACTATTTTGATCGGTTTCGATGACCCGTTGTTACTGTTTATATAATTTTTGTTTTGGATTTTGCGTTAGTGACTGATAAGATTGAATCGAAGTTCCTCGCAATATATTTTTTTCACCGGTTTTATCAGATGGATAATACAGTCCGTAAGTTGTTAGTAAAACGTTATCCATGTAGTTGTTGAATGATCCGAGATGAGCAAATTTAAGACTGTTATATTGTATGAGATTAGCAAATCAGTTAAAATCAGGGATGCCAAATGCACAACTGAAGCTTGAAAAAAATATCTGAAAACGGAGTTAAGTTAGATAGCCAGGTGTCTAATGAAAGCAGACTTGTCGCGTTAGTCAATTTGAATTAAGGGCATGATTTTAAAAAAGGGAAACTTTTTTTACAATTGTTAGGAATGTTTGATGCTAACTGCGGAAGGGAAATATGAGTTCTTCAGCTAGGAACAGGAGCTTTGTAGATGAGTACCCAACACTCATCAGTTTTTACTTAGTGGATGTAGCTGGAAAATCTAAAATCCGGTGGCTTAGTCACTGAAGATTTACATTTTGTAAGATTTTCGTATCACACTATTGATTGTAGCAATGAATTCTGCGGATCGGTTTAGTGACTTGGATACTCGGTTATTCAAAGAACCTAGTATTCAGATAACAAACGTTTTGTTGAAGTGATACCACCGAACTCCAAGTCCGTACGTTCAAAGTTCTACTCACTGAAAGTGTCACTTCGCCTGGTGATGAAATGACTGCAGTCTAAAGTCCAAGCTTGGAAAACAAATAAACAAACATAATTTTACTTTCAATTTTTATATCGTACATACACCCCCTGGATTTCATATTGATCAGGTTTGTATGAGTATAGACAACCTGCTTGAGTACCTGAACACCAAACACACTATCAACCTTGAAGATTCAGCTTTGCCCATTAGCGACTCAAAAGAGACTCAATGGCGAAAAATGTGAGCTTCCGTTAAATTTGAACTCGCGACAAAGAGCATGTTCAAGGGTGGTCAGTCAGAGCGCTTGAGGGTACGTGAACCAACCCACATATCATGCAACCCTCTGCAGAAGTCACGTGAGTCAGGTGGTACCCAGAGGTGAAGGACGGATAGTGGGCTATTTTTTGTCTAGTCGAAATGTTTTATTTTATTGCACACTGTTATTTCTTTATTCTACCACGCGGTGGACACAAACGTGATTAGGCAAACCTGTCAGTTTTTCACACATAACCGAATCAGCCGAATGAACGAATGAATGAATGAATGGGTTGTCCCATTAGCTTGACCAGAGCAGTTCATCTCGTTCACACTATTTGTGGCTTGAGGTGAAGATAGGTAGTTTAATGCATTCACATGCTACAAGATCTCACCTTTCTGGAACAAATGGAGATGATTCTTCATTCGATCATGTGCTTGGAAGATTGGTGACAGGTGAAAGGACAATGTAGCTTTAGCGAGAGTGGAAATATGAGTTAGTGTCCACGATCAGTTTCAACGTGGTTGTCTCAGAGACCACATTCAGGGTCTGAATTAAAAAGCTAAAGTTCGAAGCATATGGCTACTCGAAATTCTAGAATAAGCTAGGTACTACTGTAGGAATAATGCATAAAAAGTGGGAATGCACATAATAGATTGCAGAAGACTGTCCACTAGTGCGACCGGTTGGTGGAGGAAGCTTTTGAATTGTCTGTATCTGGATTCGGTAAATAAGTGGGCCGGAAGCGATAACCTTGAAGCACGGTTCACGAAGAGCTTCTTGGGGTTCACAATCACGTCAGGGACTGTGTACAGTTGTAATGTCCTAGAACTGTTTTGACTTTTTTTTAGCCAACATATCACCGTAAACATCCTGTTATGCCCTATTTACGTTGGTGATGTACAGTTTTTTTAGGTTTCGTATTCCATTTAACTCTGTTCTTTAACTCTGTTGTTTCATCTGTATGGTGATTTAACAAAGTCCACTGTATATTTTATCCGGCCAGATTTCGAGGCTGTCTTTGGAATGATTGCTGACCCACATGTTTTACTGAGCTCAGTGAGGGGTTATATATTATTAACATTCAGTGTAACAATCATAACTGCTTGGTCGTGTATCCTAAAGGATGCTTAATTACGGGACTGTAGCGATCAGTCGAGATCTGGGTAATCAAGATAAATAAATTTGAAACGGACTGGTCTCTTGACAAAAGTCTGGTGCTAGAATCACTGACCTAAAGACCTAGTAAGTAACATTACCCATAGTGCTTTCTGAGGGCTCCTTCCCGGGATCTGCTTAATAAAGGAGCTGTACTCTCAAGCGTTAATGTATCCCAACAACCAGATTATGCTCGGATTCATTGTTTGATGATGGATCGTTGAAAGATGCCGTCCAACTTTCACTTCTGCTACTATTGGGCTTCTGTGAGTAGTGGGAATGACTACTTTTGTTAGTTGAACGGTATACAAGTTAGACGTGGTGAGTGATATTCACCAGGTTTGCTCGTAGTGAATCGCCGACAATCGTCCAACTTTTCTGTCTGGCCCACGAATACGAAGTTCCTGTGAGGGGAGTTTTTTAATGCACATATCCACATGAGCAATATCTCAGTGAGCGCACTCACATCTGACCTTTTTCTTACAATGATTAGTCCCTGATTCCAATGTTTCCAACAGTATTTTAAAATCCACTCGGCCTATTTTTCACTTCGTGCTTCAGTTTTTCGGGTATGAGATCTAAGGAGCACCGTATTGGTCGAACCACTCACTCTGTGCACCCTCCCAATTTGTTGCTTCGACACAGTTGTGCTTATCCCATCCGATTGGTAACGGATTCCTAGTAAACCTAGGCTGTTTAACACTCCCCAGTACTCACTCCGAAACTCTCGGGATGCGCGAACAACTGGTCAACTAATCACGTTGCACAGCCTGCGATGGTTATGTCACGTATTCCGCATGGCAGCTAAACGTTTACCGTACCAAGCATTATACATTGAAACCACCAGTAGTTGTGTAAAACTACATAGTGGTCAAGTAACAACGTGGTCACGAAATATGAAGATCTTGACTGTTCCACTCAGCAAAGTGGTTATGTGTCGTCTGCCTGGATTGAGTCCTCGTGATCACTCAAACTGCTGGCTACAGACGCTATCGGAGATGGTGGTGTGTCGTAGTCAATGGTGTACCTGCATCCATAACATTTCTGGTTCCTCCGTTTTGTTTTCTTTTGATACTTTCCAACATTCTTAGTAACTTTTTTCTACAATACTTTACGTCAGTGTTGAGGCGAGCGGCAGCCCCAGCCCCAGTACCCTTTGGTCAAACTCACGGCTGCTATAATGATGATGACTCTCTGACTATACTTGAAGTCTTAGATCGATTACTTAGGTTAGCAAAAATGGGATTTTTGGCATGGTCCCTTTCGCAAGTTCACATGTAAAACCTACTCTCGTTTACTTGGATACCACATATTAGTAGCACATTGTCAACCTTATCCATAAGACCAGTCTCCCTCTGAATCTGACATAGCATAACATAGATAAATGAATTTATTTTAATCAATTAGATCAGCCCTGAGCGTAACAACGACCAAAAGTAGTCGGTTCGTCTAGTGTCACATAAGTGGAATTAATTTGCAGCGGTTTTCAATACCAACTATTAAACCATGATTAACTAACGCCCAACAATTGGGTTAAACCATCACATCCATGAGTACCTCGTAGCTTACGCTAAAATAATAGACTGACGTGCCAGTATCTTCTGATACAGTTGTCGGTAAGGTATTAAAGTATCTCTCCTAGTGTAAAATATCTTGGAACAAAATAGAAACTTTCAGTGAAATAAAACTTTGGTACGTAAGTCGATATTTCTTGAAAATCGCTCGAAAAGAGACAAACCGAATTTTCACTTCTCATCTGCTGGCGGGATAATAGCTGTTGGCTGTTATCACTCCAGTAGAAAACCGGTTCTTGCAACGACAGCACTTTCGTGTGAATCCCCTGTAGTAACCTATAGTGGATATTAAGGTGCTTTATGGGCAATTTGGTTTTTCCTTCAGCAGCAAATTAGCCGATACATATATTGTGAAGTTATCTTTTCTGTATGATATCGTTGGACTATCGATTGGAGTTGACAGACAGCAACTGTGTCTCCTACCGAGACAATCGGCAACCTGATAATTACTCATACGCGACAGTGTTTGAGCGTTTAACTACGATTATTTAGTTGTGTCTAGTATGAGGTCAATGGCGCAATGGTCAACTCAATTAGCTTAGAAAGGCACAGCCGGAATTCCGTGACAGCCCCAAACGAGAACGAATCTCGAATTCAGTGTTTCTTTTCGAAACAGACTGGCTGGAAAGTCTTTCCGAATACAAAAGCTGTATTCAGATATGACTATTGTGCAACGGGAAGTCAATCAACTCTTCGACGACTTAACACTAACTCTGTCTGATTTCCTTTGTAGAATAAACTATTAACCTTCGAACGATACCATCAAACAAAGTGTGACTACCCCTCAAAAAGGTTTCAACAGGACTCAAGTACGTAAGCACTTTGTAGACATTTCTTCATAAATAAACATCTAAGTCCTATTGTTGAGTCTTTCGAATCTCATGGTTCATAATCCAATATCAAATTTACAGAAGCATAATCTGTTCGTAAATGGTCCATGTGAAAGCGGAATTATACAATCCCATGTAATTCGTAATGCAGAATTCAAAAATTCTCTTCATGTGAAGAAATATATTGAGGATTCGGCCAGAGAACTTGTGTTCTTTGTTGAATAGCAGATTTCTTGTCATCTGGCAAAACCCTGGATTTATGGTAACTCAGAAAGTAGTAGCTTCAGACTCAGTATGCCAGATTACTTCAATCTGATGTTTCTCTTCTTGAATCCCACAGGCGTAGAGTAAGCTAACAAACGTTTCTAGGTCCGTATGTGATAAGCTGTAACTCTTCCCGGCGCTATGCAATCTTGAGTGTTTTTGACTCTCGTGAAATATTGTCGCTGGTGTACAGCTTCCAACAGCTTCCATTACAGGCACAAGGAATATCAGACATTTTGGTTTCAAATTTACATTCAATCAGATCAATCTGATGGGTGCCCACTTTGTCAGCGGGTTCGCGCTGTCCGTAACCAACCTCGTAACCAACTTCCCTCGTTCAGTTGCCTCGGTTTCATTCACGATGGTGGCTGTAGGTCAGTAGATCAAGCGATGGGCTTGTCGTTCGGCTTTCGTAGACCTAACAGTTGACGTTGCAGCGCCAAACTTTCACATCAGTGGCAGAGACCAATCAAAGTACAGTAACACGGCGGGTCAGTTTCAATCGTTGCGTAGGCTGGGTAGGTGAATCCGACTGACAAGCCCTCAGGCTGGACACTGGCGATAGCCTGGGCTACTGATTCTGTTTTGGGAAGGGACGAAAAATTAGACCCAAGTGGCAGTAACCCCCATAACACTGCGGAAGCAGCTATAGGAGCCGAACAATTTGATTGACGGAATTCGAGTCTGGAGGAATGTTGGTCGACATTTCATAAAAAAGTCAGTAAAATTAGGAACGTTGATGGGCGTGCACGCTTTTACACTGAACAAGAGAATGAAAATATGAGAAAAGAGCGAATGTTGTGTTGCGTTATGTTAACAGGCGTGGATGTTTTACAGCAGAACCCGCCGCTTACACCAATCGCCCGTAAACCTGGATTCACACCACGCGACTACCGTCTATCCCCACTGTCGTGTAACTTGACCGACTGACGCGTTTGTTTCTTCCCCGCTTAGCATCCGCTGAGTGTCTGTTCGTTAGTCTCACCAGTACAGTCAATCTACCTGACTGATATGTACCGTACGGTCTTGAGTAGCGTTCTATATGCAGTGGCTCATTTTCTGACCATTTGTCCCAGTGCCGATACTACATTAGAGATTTAATCAAACGCTTCACCGACTACGTGGTTCTTTGTTAAGATTGACAAGCGATTCCTCTCGCGTTGTTGTCCAACGCATCAGTTAGACGCCAACACCTAACAGTTTTTATGAAACTGACTAACTACTTAGTTCACTAACGTTTTAGCTACAATAGAACTTGAAACGCGATGTAGTCCAAATCTAATGTGATTCAGAACAATCTTTCCAGTCGAATGTATACAGTAAAACATCAACCTTTCGAATCATTCTTCATGTTTTTCACCTAATCAAGTACTTAATGAACATCAGAACAACTGTAGTGTTTGTGAAGCCTGTTTGTGTGCGATTAGGCCATTGTGTGTAGTGGAAGCATGTGAACGACTTCTGATTGGTAGAATTTGTAGAGTCAGTTTGTGACTAGCTAGACTGTTCTACTAAGAGGCAGGTTCCAATCAAGATTATTACGTGATGGCTAGAAAATTCTACGCAGTAAACACCAAACAGTTCAGGTACAAGGGCGAAGTTATATATCGCTTGTTTTGTCAGTCAGTGATTGATGTGGCAGGTAGAAGTCTGCTCACAACAATTATCAGGTTATGTGAAAACCTTATGAATGTCGTATCTTATGTATGCCACTCGTGTCTGATGGCCCTCCAGCGTTTGAACACAGTGATCGTTACAATGTGAACATATTAACTACGGTGGGTACCGGGGGCTTTATACCCGTGAGTAAAAGATATGTTCGTAAATATCTAGTGACCAGCGATCGTGTGACTTCTTTAAGGACCTCGGCTGCAACCGCGTCTTCTCAGCTGTCTATTCTGTACGCAAGATTCTGTGTACGTTTGTCATAGAAGACCTGATACGAACTCAGCGTTACCTACTTCAGTCGTGCCACTAACTGAACGCAGCGAATGCTCGCCCTTTTCTTAACGACTCATCTACTATTCTGTTCTTTAAGGTCGTTTGACCTGTACCTTTTCGAAAGTTGTTCAATGCATTTGAATATTCTACGCACTTTTCGTCTGGCGCGATTTTGAGAGACGCCGAGTCGGTTGGACCCCACCTTGCACTTGTTTTCTTTCTTCTCTTGGTTGCTGCTTGTTGCTCACAGATTAGGCTAGAACTAACTACTTATCATATTTTGGAACACTGCTAGAAATATACGGTTTGTTTTCAAATCCCACTGTATTCTTTTAGTTCGATGCTTGTTGGGACAACGTTTTGACCGTTCTTCAGGGTAGGCGTTCTGAATTGTTAGTGGACGTGTTCTGTATTGGACCAGTCGTCTTGCAGTTTATGAATTTGCATGTGCCATTGAGAACAGCCAATAACAAACTCTGATCTCCTTGATACTGGCTGTTGAAACCAATCCGAGACCTTCTTCTTACTTCCAGTACAATTTCGAGGAGTATTCGAAGTCTCTAATTCGCAGTATTACATTGACATATTCAACTGAAACCAGGGAACCATAGACTAAAGTGGTTGATAGAGATTGGACAGTAAATGCTATGTTTCTGGATTTCTCCAAAGCCATCCGTAAAATGAACTCCCATGAAACTCCATCAGTATTGCGTCGTCAACACTTTAATTCTGTGGCTCACTGAATATTCGATAGATCGATGATTCATTATTTGGTTTAATGTCGTCCTTTCTGATTGACACATTGGAAGGAGTTGTATAGTACAAATCTTAACCACCAGCCAGTAAGAGTTTTGAGCTGTCGTGTTTGAAGACCACAGTTTATTCCCTAGCTGCGCCTTGAAAATAATGAAGCCAGGATGCCGTTCGAGATACTAATCCTGTTGTTTCGGACCCTTCTGTAAATGTTCATCTGACCAGTACATTCTCATTTTAAGTTAAATTAAGTTAAATTTAGTCCGTTGTCATTGTCAAACATATTGCTGTTCTTGAGACAGTGAAAAGTAGGACCACAAGTCGTGTTGTAGTGCCTGGTTCTGTTTTACTCAGCATCGTTTTTAAAACCGGATCAATTCCCCATGTATTGTCAGAAAGTCAGAAACGACTTTATTTTGAACTAAGAACATTGCATCAGCCGACCTATCTCCATATACACACTCTTACGCTTAGGTCAAATATCTGCCTCCATCATTAATCGTTGAAGCTGCAGTAGGTCGGCTGAACATCTAACATCAAGCTTTCATTGATGGAATATATCAAAGTAGAAAGACCCTATCAGAATCAGTTGCGGTGGATACATCATTTCCAGATTACTTCTGTCTGTGGTTTAATGCGCACCTTCGCGATGCTAGTCAGATTCTCAAATTGTCGCAGCTATCTGGACAACCTTGAAATGGGAATAGAATATATCTAGTGGTTAAGTTAGTCACTATCTAGTGCATTGCGTTTGTTTCTTGTTTGATTATCGTGTAAAGGCCACATTTCTCTTTCTATACTCTGTACAGTCTAACGTAATCTTGATCCATGCCTCCATGATTTGTGCGATTTCCAAAACGGAACTGTCTGTTTGTTTGTGTTCATCTTTTGTGTTCATCCTAGAATCTAGTCTCTTATTACTACCCTGCACAGAGTCAGATGTACGCAAACATTGTAAGCTTCCTTTACCTGTAAATTTCCAGTATTTTTGATAGTCAGACTTTGTGGATCCAAATTTTTTTCCGCAGATAGGGACTTCAACCGTCATGGTCTTATGATAGAGGGATGTTTTGTGTGGTTTGGAAGCGGAACGTTTGATTGTGGCGAGTTTATAACTTTCAACCCGTGTCTTATTATACGAACCAGTTTTGTCATTTCCAGTGGCGACAGAGGATTCAGCCGATGCACACGTTATACCAAAAAGTATTCTTTCTGGGTTGAATCACAAACATTTTGAAGATAAATCTTCTTTTATGGGTACCTCAGTGCCGCTGTCTTTCGTTTATTGGCTGAATCCTTTTGGGAGACGAGAATCATGCCTTCGTGAACGATCAGTTGGTTCCACAGCTTGAATGTGCAAACTTAAAATGGATTTCGTCCACGAAGTCCCTGAATGACTAGCCAACTGCCTGACCAGAAGATTTGTTTGATTATCAGATGAGACAGCTTGCCCACAGATTGCACAAGCTGTATTGAATTATATATATATATATATATATATATATATATATATATATATATATATAAAGCTGATCTCATGGCCGTTCCTCCGGCATACAGGATTTCCAAACATTTTGGAGAACAACAGTCGGACGTCAGAAGTTCCAGATACAATGGACCGTTTTCAGCTTGCAACAGTTATAAGGTCTTAGCTTGGTTGCAAAGCTGATGCTGAATATTGGCAAGAATATTTTCGTTATTGATGAATGGATTGAGAATCACACAACGTTATGAGCAAGTTGTAATACTCTACGTTTCAACCACCTCGGGTGGTCTTCCTCAGGAGTGTTGTAATCGAAATCACACCAACAAAGGAACAGAGGTCACATGAGATTTGTCGTGGTTAGGTCATTCTGCGCTGCATCTGACATGATTGGCCTAATCCTTTGCCTACTAAGTGACGGTGAGACTGATGTAGACAAGACGCGTTTGTGTCTGGTGTTGTTTATCCATCCACGCCACATTGCAGACAGGAGTTTGCTATAATTGCGATTAATACAGGCGTATTGTGTGCAAATCGTGAGGGCTTCAGCACAGCATCGCTATGCATGAGAAGGCAGACCCTTGTGAATCACTCGGGCTTGATCAAAATCTACGTTGTGGTTCTCTGACAGTGTATGTAGTGCGATGGCCGAACCCTTTTCTAGTTACTGAAGTTGATATGCATTCTCAGGAGGAAACCTCGTGTGACTCTTCTGTTCGGCAACACGTACTTCCAATTGCCTGCTTGTCTATCCTAGCTGGCATTGCAATCACCGCATTTGATTTCGTACACACAGTCTGTCTGATCACCTATAGAAACTGGATCTTCAGGATACATCACCAGACGTTCTAACCGAAATACGATTCGGATAGCGTACTCAGACAGGATGGGGCGAATTCTTTTACGTTTGTTCACAATTCGGTAGTTGCACAGTAGACTTGAAAGTTCCGTTCGTTTTGGTCTCCTTGTTAGTTGATATGCGCTTAACTGTCTTCTCAACAAACGCATTTGGATATTGATTGGCGACTAGCATTATTTAACGTGAGATATTTCTGTTATTTTGGAACGTTCAGTAGTGCAGATTTTAGTAGCCCTGTTGACGAGTGATTTGATGACCGTTCTCTTCATACCGATTGGATGCGACGAGTTGAAGCTGAGATACTGAGCAGAATGAGTTGGTTTGCAGTACACAAAAACCTGGAATCTTTGCTGTTCATCAGCTTTCACCAGGCAGTCTAGAGAACTAAGTGAGCGATCCTCGGTTTCAGTTTCCAATGTGAATACAACGTCGTTGCATTTTGTGTTAAGAAACTGTAAGAATTGGTCGCGAGCGGTCCGTTTCATGATTACGAATGTGTCATCTACATACTGCCATCAAATTCGTGTGGGGGGGGACAGGTAAATTTACTTATCGCTTGTGTTTCCAGGTATCCGAGGAAAAGATTGCCTACTACAAATGTAACAGAGGAACCCATAGCTACATCATCGGTTTGCTTGTACAGTTTTCTGTTAAATATGAACAAGGTTGAGTGCAGACAATTTTCGAGACCAGAAACGATTTCGGAAGGTGATAAATTAGTACGTGTATCAAGAGAGTCATCGCCTTCTAATAACTGTTTAACAACATCAATGCTAAGTTTTACGGGTAAAGAGAGGTGTAAAGAGAGGTAACATCAAAACTAAGAAAAGTTTCATCACCACCAACGTCACGTGTTCGAGTTTGTCAACAAAATCAAAAGAATCACTAACGTTGTTTACCAACTTGTTTTGCAACGGTTTGATAATGCGGATGATGAATTTGGCCAGCTTGTAAGTTAGACTGGTGGTGTAGTCAACAATAGGTCTTATGGGTATTTCTGTTTTATGCACTCTTGGAAGGCAATAGAAACGCGAATGACGATTACTCTTCGGATTGAATATGAACCAGATAGACTGCCCAAGTTTTTTGATGCCTCGGAGGAATTTATTGGTATGTGCTTCGACTTTATTGAGTAGCGCGTTGGTCTTCTGCTCACCGATCTATTCATATGGTTCATTATAGCTGGGTGCTTTAACAATTTCCTCTAATAATATTCTTGATTAAAATCCACTGTGATGTTGTCTTTATCGACCTTGGTAACGTGAATCGAACAATTCATTTTGAAGAAACCGAGTCTGATTTTGAAAACAGCACTCTTTAGGAAGACCACCCGAGGTGGTTGAAACGTAGAGTATAATAACTTGCTCATAACGTTGTTAAACACGACGCCCAAACTACTTGACTTCATTCGTACAAAATTTGATGCGAATATCTTACAACATATTCCGTTGTTTACACTCCTCGCTCATGGATGTTTGTAATAGTTTCCTCACGTTTCTTTCTCGTTACTGTGAGATTTTCTCATATTTCCTGGCCAAAGAACCTTAGATTCTAGTAGCTTTGATCCACATGACGTCCGGATTCATCGGGCGCTATCACTCACTGGTACCTCTGAATGAGCAGTGCGTAGTTTAGTGTTTGGTTAAGCTACAAAACAGAGCAAGTCGCACTCAAATAGTTACGGTCACTATAGGTTTATGTTATTAATTTGCTTTCTTTGAGATGAAACCAAGTACAATAGGCATCAGACCTGGTTCTACCACCCTTCACCATAAAATGACAATTAGTGTTCCAAGAAAGAAACTAGCGGTCTTGGGCACAGCTGGAATAACCGTAGTTATCTTAGTAGTATGTGACTATTGTGGGTAGTACATGCAGCAAGGTCATAGGGGTGGTTACAACAAAAGACAGGAAAATTATCACATACTCGACCGTTCAACGAAATACAAATGATTTTGTGGTTATTCCCACACTCCTCATCAAGAGATGACACAACCATTACTGTCTGTCCGCCGGGTATCAGTGTGTCGGCTGAGGCGCTGATACATCTAAACGGGATGAACATTGTACGGTGGAGTTCGCTGTTCGACGCCCATAAGTAACTGCTGACTATTGCAGCGGGGTGCATTGACCAGTCAGTATTTGCTTTTTGTTCATGCAACACTGTGCATCACGATACTATACCAGTTTGCTGGGTTCCATAACATCAGCATCGATAGGCACATGTGTTATCAAGCGAAAATGTCTGTACAGCTATACATAAACCTTTGCCCGAAATATCCACACGCACTCGAAAACTCAGTAATACTATATTGACAGTATCTTATCACCTGTAAAACGACAACCTAAGAACTTCACATAAGTGCCCGTAAGCTATTGAACACTAGGTGATACAGTGTTCAAGTCACTTTGTTTCCGTTATATTTAAGAGTACAGGTAGCGACGAGACTACTCATCATATGTAAATTTTTGAATAACCTTTGAAAAGCACTACCATTTTTACAAAACAGAACTCGCCTAAGAAACCGTTATATAAACTAGTCTTGGGGTAAACTTACTAAAACCATGCTTCCCGAAATTTGCCCATCGTTCATTGGGCCTCAGTTCATTTAACTAAACGTGAGTGTGATGTGAACCCTCAAGCGCAGTATATCATCAATGATTCCAACTATTATGTGTGAAATACTCACAAAATATATGTGCTCGTAAATTAAGTCTTGCGAGAGCCATGCACCGATGACAATCTCGTAGGGTCTAGATATTTTCCTTCCTTGACCATCCACATTAACTACATGTAGTGAAGAAATCGAAACTTCTTTCTGTCTTGTAATGTAAGTGAAACTACATAGATTTAGGTAAACTCGTAACAAGTTACACTAACACCAGTACCACAATCCTACGTGTGTGCCTGATTCAACGTGGATAAGTGACGTCTGTATTGTCACTCAATGGGGAGCGAGAAACTAGGATAAAGACATTCATTGTTCGGTGAGCGGTCAAGTTTGTGCAGACGATTATCAGCTCCGTTGACTTTTGTTCCATTTTTGTGACACAGAAACTT